>ML821428.1:126098-136751 GCA_009831015.1 Picea engelmannii
CGCACCTGCCTCTCCTGGGTTTCCCCAAAACAACGTGTATGAGTCCGTTGCTTTTGGATCCAATCATCTATATTATGGAGAGTATGAATCTAACAACACGATCTTTACGTTGAGTGTGAATTCTTACCAGAGTGAAGGTTAAAACTTGTGATCCAATCCTTCTCTAGGGTATTCCATTTGGACGAATCTTCTATATTCAAATATTTAATGTTCATTACTTCTGAGAGGAGCATTTTGGCCTTGTCAGCAACACTTTGGGGAGGGGATCTTTTTTCCCTGGAAGATTTGTTTGTTTCTTGCTAGACAGATCTGCCAACATAAGAACTTAGGGAGAGCCCTCCATAATCACTTAAAGATTGGTTTTTCCCGGAAGGATCCCTTATAGAAATTTTCCCAATTCCATGGGCTAGGATTTAGAGCAGAGGGCCATCTTACTTGATGTGTTAGATCTCCAAAATCCACGTTTCAGACTGTTGTTGAAAAGGGGCATTCCCAGAATAGGTGTTGAATGGTATCTTGGCTATTTTGGCAAAGGGGACAGTTGAAGGGGCCATTAAAACCTCTTTTCATTAGATTTTCACCTGTTAGAATTTTTCCATGGGATAGGGACCAGATAAAGATGTTTATTTTAGGCAGAGAATCTTGGCTCCAAACATTTTTCCATTTTGCTGAATTCTGGAACACCCTTAAAGAGGAGAGGAGTGTGTTGTATCAATCTTTTACTAAGTATCCATTTGTTCCCCAACCACGACTATCTAGAATATATTTGAGGATAGGAGTTACTCCTTTGAGGGATGAGAACAGAATTTGAGCTTGTCTGAACATGTGAGCGGGAACACCTCCCAAGTTCCAGTCCTTCCAACTGTCATTTTCATTCCAAGTTGAGATATCAAAGAGAGTGCTTTTGTGTTCGGTTATCAACCATCTTTTCAGATCACCGAGTTTTGTCTCACAGGAGGTGAGGTCCACTCCCAATATTGGGTCTTGCCAAATCTTGATCGATTTTCCATTTCCAGGAATCCACGATAGGTGCTCCTTGAAGAAGGGAATAGCAACTCTTATTAGTTTCCAGATTTGCAATCCAGGGTGGGGATCAGGCGTGTTATCCATGCATATTTTTCTTCCTCCCAACCTATATGTTTTTATTATAGCCATTTTCCACCAATCTTTTTTTCCCGTCACTATCCTCCGGAGAAGCTTGGCTCCCATTGTTGTGTTTTCCACTTCGGGATCTCTAAGTCCCAATCCCCAATTTTTGGGGGTAGGTATACTGTGTCCCAATTCACAAGGTGAAATTTTTTCAAGTTGGATTATCCCCCTTGCCACAAAAATTTGTGAATGAGATGGGCCACGTCTTTTAGAACTCCCTTTAGGGCCAGGAGGGAAGATAATTGATAGAGGGGCAGGGAGGATAATACTGATTTAATCAGGATCACCCTCCCCGTAGGGTTTAGCCACCTTGATCCCCAGGATTCCATCTTTTCCCTGACTTTTTGTAGAGAGAGTTGCCAATACTCACCAGGGAGCGATTTTAAGCACAGAGGTAGTCCAAGATATTTGAAAGTTTTCCAGTCCAGTGAGATGCCAAAGCCCAGAATTTGAGCGATCCCTACTCTGATAATAGCTGAGACGTTCCATACATAAATTTGAAATTTTGTCTTATTGAGGAGCCCACCCGAGACTAAGAGAAAGGTGTCCAGAACTTGATTCAGTCTTCTGGACATAGTTTTTGAAGCTCCACTGAAGAGAATTGTATCATCAGCAAATTGTGAATGGTTGATTCATTTGACACCCTAAGCTATTTCGATTCCTGGGATTGAGCCATTGGTTCTTTCCCACTCCAACGTTCAATTAAGACTCTCTGCCATGATCACATATAGAAGAGGGGAGAGTGGAAAGCCCTACCTTGAGCCTCTAGAGGCCTTAAAGAAGGGAGTTGGTATTCCATTTAAGAGGGGGCCAATCCAAGGGGACGCAATGCAAGTTCTCGTCCAGAAAATAAAATCTTGACTGAACCCAAAAATTTTCATAACTTTGAAAAGAAAATTAGGTTCTACTCTATCAAAGGCATTTTCCATATCCAATTGTATTTCCATACCTGGTTCTCCTCGAGAGTTGCCAGAGTGTATTGCTTCTGGCACCAGAATAAAGTTGTCCCAAATTTGTCGACCTGCCACAAATCCTCCTTGATTAGGAAGGATTAGTGATCTGAGAAAAGGGTTCAACCTGTTAGCAATGATTTTAGCCATGATTTTATAAGAAATATTACAGAGAGAAATGGGCCTAAATTTGTCCAGAGTAGAGGCGCCATTTTATTTTGGAATAAGCGCTAAGAAGGAGGAATTGGTGGCTCCTCCCATTTTTTTTATTTATGAGTGAATCTCATCATTCTGATGATGTCATGTTTGATTCTATGCCATCATTGTTTTCAGAAATGAAGGGTGAAGCCATATGACCCCAGATCTTTGTCTTCGTTGAATTGATTGATAGGTTTTAGGATTTCAGCTTCTTCAATTTGTCTATTGAGATTTAGATTGTCTTCATCCATTATTTTACTTGGGATGTGCCTGAGGAGAGAGTCAACTAGGTCATCCTCTGCTCTTCCATTTGAAGTATAGAGCTTGTGGAAATGATTAGCAGTTTGTTGCTTGATTTGATCAAAATCCTTTATAATTTCCCCTTCCGGAGTTTTGATTTCAGAGATTTGATTGGCCCAAAGTCTGACTTTTTCTTGTCTGTGGAAGAAGGATGTATTTTGGTCCCCTGCTTTCAACCAAATACTTCTGGATTTTAGTCTCCAAATGATTTCTTCTTCATTTAGCGCTTGAATGTATTCTTTTTGGATTTTTTGCTCAGCCATTATATGCCTTTGTTGAACCTCTTTTGTCTCCATTTCCACTTGTATTTTTTTGAGATGAAGCTTTTTATCTTTGACCTTGCTCTAAACTAGGTTGGAAGAGGTTTTTTCCCATTCTTTGAGGAAACCTTTCACCAAATTCAACTTTTTCTCCCATATATAATTTGGAGATCCTATAATCCATTGATTCCATAGGAGGAAATGAACTCCGTTCAATCCATCCATAAGGGATTGAATATGAATAGAATAAGGCCCCAATGTTTTTGTGGTTCGAACGCTAGAGAGATAGGATGGTGGTATGATCCTGCCCAAGGAAGATTCAGAGAACATGCTTTGTCTGGAAAGGCCAGGAAAGAGTTTCTTATTAGAAATCGATCCAGCATAGCCGCAATGTGGCCTGGTCCTACTCTTCTGTTGTTCCAAGTGTACATACCTTTAGTAGGTGGAACATCAAAGAGATCCAGATTCGAAATTAGATCATTCGTTTTTTCCCTAAATTGATCTCTCACGATAGTGCCCCTCATTTTTCCTTTAATCCTCTTGTGGTGTTGAAGTCCCCGACAATGATCAAGTTTTGAGGGGGGGTTTCAGTGGCCAGATCCTTAAGGGATCGCCAACATTCTGCTTTTTCCATATAATTATTTGGCATATAAACATTTATGATGGAGTATAACATACATGTAGCTTTCCTAGTTAGCAAAACCTTCAACCAGAACTAGGACTGCACCTGCTCCTCTAGCTTGAATTCTTCTGCATTCCAGAATGTGCCTATTCTTCCAGAGGCTCCTCTAGAAATGATTTCTTTTCATTCACCTTTTTCCATTTTTTCAGATCTTGGAGGGTTTCCAGGTCCCTCATTTTTGTCTCATGGAGCAGGAGGATTGAGGGGTTTTCTAATTTTAGTAGTTTTCTAACTTCTTCTTTTTTATCCATGCTCCCTAATCCTCTACCATTCCCGGAGACAACTTTCATCATTTATTAGTGGATTTTTGTGCCCCCTCTTTAGAGGGATGAGATGTTGCTCCCTTGTGTTGGGCAGACTTATTTTTCCTGGATTTGCCTTATTTTTTTAATGCTTCCTCTATTGTTTTTTGGATGCCTAGATCTTTTTCTCTGTCTGCAACCGATTCTCTTTTATTTCTATGGGATTTTCTTCCTGGTTTTTTTGTTAAGGTTGGTTGGGTGACCTATAGATCTATATCACTATCAGAAGTGTCATTTCTTTCATCTTCTAAAAAATCTGGGAGCTCTGGGGAGAGATTTGGATGAGATTTTGCTGTGGTTTCCCTACTTATGATCATGATTTCTTTTTCTTTACCTTTTCTGACTTCCTCCTTGTTGTAGGAAAAATCCCCTGTGGACAGGTGAATCTCCTCTTGGGTTCTAGACCCCTATACCAAGACAGAATGATGCTAACATTGGAAACTAATATCCCTTTGAATCTAATTACCTAATCAGAAAGACAAGGAGAAGGAAGAAAGTGTGATGCACCTTATTCCGGTGTTTGTCCTCGCTGCTCCAATTTGAGCTTGATCCCCGAGATCCTTGGCACCGTTCAACACCTACAATGCAATGGATAGCAAGAAGAAAAAAAACTCATACTCTACTCTATAAGATTAGTCTAATCAAATCCATCTATAATAGACAACATATGTGAAGATACACAGATTAGAAGGGAATAGGCGGAGCATATATTAATGAGAACTCAAAAGAGATACTTACAAACCATAGATGAAGTCACACCAGCCTCTCCAAGTCCTCCCCGTTCAGCCCTTGCACAAATCTCCCAAAATCATAGGTTTGATATCCTAAAGCTTTGTCCCAAGACCATAGGTTTGATACCTTCAATATGCCTCCCTCATCTCCATGGAAAGCCCTCGTTATATAGGATTTGGAGGCTTAACCACCATGGAGAATATCACTCATCAGATCCACTAGAAAGGGATCTGAAAGATATTTAGGGAGAAAATATCTCTTAAGGATTTTAGGGAGGAAATATCTCTCAAGGATTTTAAGGAGGAAATATTTCAACCATCCATGAGATCCTCCACCTTCCCTAAAAAATAGGAAACCAAATGTGACGTGGATTCTCACACTTAATTAATTTATTTTTCATGAATATTAATAATAATTCATGTGCACTTGATTCTCACACTTAATTAATTTATTTTTCATGAATATTAATAATAATCCATGTGCACTTGATATTTTGCCCTTCATGTAATATATCTCTCCACCACATTGACTAGGGATTGTGACATAGGTTATTTCATGGTTTCAAGGTGTATGAGACACTTATATGACACTTATGACACTTAGGGCGAGTTACCTAGGTGTGCAAATTTGATGTGTAATAGAATGCCCCCTAAAGTGTCAGTTCAGAGGAGAGAATGATGGCCAAAACACTTTACAAATATTTAATGCAAGGGTGTGGAGTTGGAGAACCTGGAAGAAGCTGCAAACAACCATCAAACAGTATTAAAATATGTNATGTGTAATAGAATGCCCCCTAAAGTGTCAGTTCAGAGGAGAGAATGATGGCCAAAACACTTTACAAATATTTAATGCAAGGGTGTGGAGTTGGAGAACCTGGAAGAAGCTGCAAACAACCATCAAACAGTATTAAAATATGTTCCATTTCCGAGGTGGGAATACCTATGCTCGGAATACAAGATGACTCAAAGCATGGTCGTGGACCAATACACTGTGGATCCATGAAAAATATTGACTAAGGATATGGCCACCAAAGATACAATGTGGATCCATACCTCCATGACATGAACTGATCGTAGCCACGAAAAATACACAGTGGAGCTACGAGATGATAAAACATAGCCAAGGACCAATACAATGTGGATATATGTGATAGTCTATACCTCAGCATGCTCAAATAATCTCCTTCGCGGCCTGGGAAAAGCAGTTTAACAGAGTGAATTCTCAACCCAGGGTCTTCATCCTAATCCCAATGTGGTACGAATCTAGCCATGTGAATAGATGTTTTGATGTTGAACATGGTAGAAACCACTTGATTACTAATCATTGGGGTAAACTGTTAAAAAGTGTGAGGGAAATCACCAATGATATCAATGAATCCCAAGGTACCCTGGTACATTCCAGCGAATGTGAATAATTGAGTCAAGGTCGAACATTCGTGGAATCATCCGATCAGAGGTCAATGATGTAAACCCACTGTCATAAGCGAGGAGGCCTACCATTGAGGCATGCAGGTCCCAAGGTACTAATTGGTTTCTAAATCTAATTCTTGGATGATGTGTTGAAGTCGACAAGAAAAGACTCGTTGAAGGAGGGCCTTGATGTGTCCCCCATCAACGACAAAAAACTAACACGGGAAAGTGATGTAAGATGGTGAATCAAATTAGTATGGACTGACATAGGAAATGGAAACTGGTAATACTGAAGATGAATGGTTTGAAGTGAAACTTCCCTTAAACATGATGAGGCACGACAACTGACTTGGAAGCATTAACTCGACGAGTACCAAAATGGAATGTGATGACAATAAGAGCACTCTTCGACTGGATGAAAAGTATGGCGACACATGGAATTGGTATGACTCAGAGACAAGAAGATTACCCAAATGTAAGACAAGACGCAAACAGGTGCCATGTTCAAGGGCGACAAAAGTTGCCATAAAGGATTCTCAAAAACTTGACCCACTTCCTTAAATTTTTTCCCCCACCCAAATAGATGAGTACCCCTTTTTTATTTAACGAGCTCGAGGAGGATAACACATGCTCAATATAACTCACCTTCGATAAGTTCCTCTTCCTTTGTTTAACGAACTGGAAGAAGTAGGGGTTCGATCCCATATGGGCCCTTCAATGTGTAATTTTTAACGAGTCCAGAGAAGGAAAACTCGGTGGTTTTTCATGTTTAGAAAGTCTGAAAATAACTTTAAAATGACTCCAGGGTTGTCCTTTTTTGTAATACTAGTCTCTGAAGTCCGAAAAAGAGATAACTGCTACTCGGGAGATGCCCTTTCAAAACCTTTTAAACACGTGTGAAAGAAAGCAAGGTCACTCGGCAATCTTTTCATGTTTGAAGAGTCTGAAAAGAGCTTAAAGGAGACTCCAAGGGGTTCATTTTTCGTATATCCTTACGAGTCCGAAAAAGAGATAAAAGTATACTCGGTTACATTCTCATGTTTTTTTTAGCGTGGGAAAGAACTAAGACCGTGCTCGTCAGTGTAACAAGGTTAAACGGAAAATACTGCTTCGAAACCTACAAGTGAAGACAAATTTGCATCTAGGGTATTAGTAATATCTCCGAAAAAAAATTTAAAACCCAAAATAAACTATAGATTAGCAAAAATGAACCCTATAATAGTGAAATATGGCTAAAAATCTTATTTACTATTTCATTTTTACCAATCTCTCCTAGCATTGGTATTTTCGACTTTGGAGGGCGATTTTCAAGCTTTTGGCACCGGAGCTACGATTGACCGTTTTCACATCTGTCTAGATCAGGTTGGTCATTAACCCATTCTAATCATTTTTCACGGTTTAAATTTTCATTTTAGGTAGTTTTTAGTCTTATCCTGGGTGCCAATGATGTTACAAATTATCTTGTGTGATGTGTTTAATGTACATGTGATTCATTTTCTTCATAAAATTTTATCTATGCGTGAGATACCAATCCAAAATATAATTTGCTACTGAATCTGAAGCTATGTTGAGTTCTCTTGGTATGTGTCTGTATTCTATAAATTCAAACATTCTTTCAAGGCGACGAACTCGTAGGTGGAGACGCAATAGGGTAGGGTTGTGAACAGTGTAGATTCGATTAAGCTGACAAACCACGAGTTGAGAGTCTAGGTTACTGATTATATGAGATATACCTAGGGAGGAGGCATCGGTTCAAATTACAATGACAGCGTGATATCCTGCCAAGTTATTGGTTATCGATCCTAGGAAAATGCCTCCTAAACTCACCAACTCATTAGAGTGGTAAGTGACCCAAGCCGCAGAAGTAATGTTCTGGGTGTGTCGACTAGCGCCATCCGTAAACCCGAAAAAAATAGGAAAAGGAGATGTCATATGCGCATGAAATCACAAGGCAAAGTATAAGCGGTTAAAACAAATCTCGTACACACAAGAGAAAAAGACACACCAAAACAAAACTATAGTACAATAGTGTACAAACCACACATGCTAAACGTTCTATGCATAGTACTTCTTAAGGTAAAGCCCATTCTGGGGTTCACTGAGAGAGATTCCATCGTAGTCAACTAGATCGTAGGCACCTCTATGTAATACACATTTTACGATGTATGGTCCGTGCCACAAATGTTCTAACTTTCTTGTCCCTATATTATCATGAGCCTGGTCTTAAACGAGGACTAGATCTCCTTCTATGAAAGTACGAGGGTGGATGGATTTTTCATAGAGAATTTTCATTCGTTTTTTATACGTCTCGCTGACGAGAGCAGCATCATGACATGTTTCATCCAACCTAGTCAGGTATAGGAAACGTTCCTCTTCAACAGAGGTATGGGGCAGGAGTTCTATTGTGAGTTTCAACGAAGGAATTTTGCACTCGATTGGTAATACTGCTTCGATGCCATATACCAACTGGAAAGGAGTGAATCCAATTGCAGTTTTCACTGAGGTGTGGTAAGCCGAGAGGGCAGAGAAAAGTTTCAAATGCCAAGAAGTTTTGTTTTCCCTCACCATGCGTTGGATCATGGTTTTAAAGATTTTGTTGATGGCTTCAACTTGTTCGTTGGCTTGAGGATAGTAGGGGGACCGTGCCCCCCAGCTGAGGTAGGATTACATTGTATTAAATTAATACCCCATTTGGAAAAGGGACCGACGACGACAATAGGATGTAGCAGAGCGGGGTGAGTCTGTGCCTTTTTATGAAAAAATTGGCAAGGTGGGCATTTTTTGACATCCTCAATACAATCTTTGAAGATGGAGGGCCAAAAGTAACCGGCACGTAAGATTTTCTGAGCTATAGCCATCCCATAAAGGTGACCTCCACATGCTCCAAGGTGACAGTCATTTAGAACACGTTCAGCCTCATCATGAGTTAAACAACATCATAGGATAGTGTCAATACTATGGCAATTCAAAGTGTCATCGATGATAAGGTATCATTTAGAATGGTGGCAAATACGATGATGTTCTTCACAAGAGATATCAGGTTGAAAACATTGGGTTTGAAGATAAAGAAGAATATCTACATACCAAGGGTTAGGCGTGCTAATGAGGAACAGAGATTCATCGAGAAGAGAATCACTGGGCTCAGTGTCTTCATCGACATGGGGAAGATCGCAAATAAGTTTCGCAAAAACCAAGGACTTTTTAGCTTTTGATTTGACAAACTCAAGATCTAATTCCTGAAGAATAATGATCCATTTGGAATATTTTCCCCAAGGACTTGGCATGCCAGAATATGATACATGGGGTTTGAGTCCACAATGACAGTGGTAGTGCGTAACAGGATGTAATGGTGAAATCTCTGGACGACAATGACAGCTACTAGAGCCAACTTTTCAACATTTGAATATCGGAGCTCGGGACCATATAGACTCTTGCTCAGATAGTATATCACATGTTCGTCACCATTAGGGTCCTCTTGAACTAACACCATAGTGATAGTGGAAGTAGAAGCTGTCAAATAAAGGATATAGTCTCGTGCATAATTCGGAGGATGCAAAAGAGGTTTATGGGTCAATGCATGCTTAAGAGTATCGAAATATCATTGAGCAGTGTCATCCCAGATGAAAGGAGTGTCTTTCTGCAACAATCGCATAAATCCTTTAGTAATCTCGGTGTAATTACATATAAAACGACGAAGAAAGTTCGCTTTCCGTTGCAAACTTTGTAGTTGGATCAGATTTTTGGGAGGAGGTAAAGCAATAATAGCTTTAATCTTTAATGGATCCACCCTAATCCCATATTTGGAGACAATGAAACCGAGGAGTCGACCTGATTCGACAATGAAGATGCATTTGTGGGGGTTCAAATGGATGCGATAGAACCGACATCAAAGAAAAATGGCCCGGAGATGACCAATATGGTCTGATCGATTAGATGAATGGGCAGGTAAATCATCGAGGTAAGGTTCTGCAATATGTTTGATATCGTGGAAAGCATACGACATGGCCCGCTGGAAAGTGGCAGCAGCAGTTTTTAGACCAAAAGGTAGTTTTCAATAAGCGAAAGTTCCCCATGGAAAGATGAAGGTTGTCTTATGTTGATCAACGGGTAGAATGTCAATCTGGTTATATCCCAAAAATCCATCCATGAAAGAGAAAATAACGTTGCAAGTGCAATTATCAATGATTTGGTCGATGAAGGGTGTGGGGTAATTGTCTTTTGGACAAGCCTTGTTAAGATCCCTGTAATCGACACAGACACGAATGGTTCCTTAATTTTTAGTAACCAAAACGATGTTAGAAACCCATTTCGTCAAGGACACAGGATAGATAAAGGAAAATTTTAACAATTTTTCAACTTCTGCCTTGATGGTCACGATTTTCTTAGGACGAACCAGGCGAATTTTTTGCCGTACAGGTTCAATGCCTGGGTAAGTTTTTATTTCAAGCACAACGATCGACGGATCAATCTTGGGAATTTCCTCGTAGCTCCATGATCCAGGTGGATATCGGGGGCCACCCACCTTTTTCAAATGGCTCAAAACAGTTTTCTGGCCATTTTGGCAACTTACTATTTTTAGCAGGTTTTCGCTTCCGGGGCCATTTTGAGGGCCTAAATGAAGGTTTTTCGAGATCAAGGTTCTCAATGATAGCCGAAGGCATAATTGAGGCC
>ML821429.1:27645-59895 GCA_009831015.1 Picea engelmannii
TTGGAATTGGAAAATTTAATTTTTGGTAAAATTATAATTTGATTTCCTAATTGTTATTATAAAAAAAATTGGACAGCTCAAGTGAAATTACAATTTTACATTGCTTTTAGTATCTAAATTGTTTTTAAGAATGGACTTTGCTACCACCTAACATTATGTTCTCTATTGACGGGTTTGCAACGTGAATGATTCGTTGTAATAGGCCATTTACCTTGACCATTGATTCATATATTATGTGTTAACATCTCTTTCTTTTAATACTCTGTAGTATGTTTTCAACTTTCTAAGATAAGGTTTGTCATGGAAGTGGTGGAAATTTCTAGGGATGGAATTTGATTGGGCTCATCAAATATGATTAATATTTTAATATAATCGTTCATATTGACATTGTTGTGAAATTAACAATTATAAATATTTTGAAAATGTTGACATGATGTTTTATGACTTCATGTGAGAGGGACCTTTTTGTAATTAACATGACTTAATCACATTACATATAATAGTATATATGCTCTCTCAACATGTGTGCCTCTTTATGAACATGGGGAAAATCAAAGAGTATGGTTGGAAATTATGGGTTTGAAGGGGACGGCTCCATAAGACATATATGGGAATGGGTTCAAACATTCAAAAGAAAGTAAACCCCATCGAATAAACTTCATTAAAATATATTTTACTTTTGTTAACATGTGAGACATTTCCAATCACAAGATGTCCAATGAGAATTTGATATCATTATGCTGCCCTAATACTATGTTTTCTTTAAAAAATATTAGTCCCATCAAAATGTTAGAAAGGGGCATGCTTAGAAGGATATATGACGATGGGTCTATAATTTGTAAGTACTTCTTTTACTTTTATTCAAATATAGTGCATCATAAGTGGTTCCCTTACTATTATATTAATTCTTGTTTAAATACCAAGAACATAATTTTAACACTAACTAAGATGCAAATTCATTAAGTTGTCTCACTCCTACATAGTATATTTTTTATAAATATCATAAATGAAAATATGTTTGAAGATCGTCAAAACAAGTTATCAAAATCTGTAATGTACTTTGAATGAAAAATTACAAATTATGGAATGTACACTTGTGCCAAGTTTTTAAAAAAACCATGTAATGGTATTCCATCTTCAATTATTCGTTCATAATAGACTTTGGACATTTTCCATTTTCTAACTTTTTTTTCTTTTTTTATTGAACTTCTATTAACTTTATGCACGCTGCACATACCAAATGACTATATTGACAACTTGTGACATCTGACTGATAGTCTTGAAAGTGAACATGAGTATCGGTTTGATGAGTTTCTTGAAAAAAATATCCTTTCAATACAATGGATCCTCTTTCATATATAAAACCGTTATCATCAAAATCTTCTAATAGCCTCATCTTTTGTGACGTGCATCGCATCAAATAATATTTCACTTTTTCAGTGTTGTCTACAGGTGCAACCACGATAAAAACATCTCGTGCAAATAATTGGATATATTGGACAACAACTAATTCGTGTTAGATTATCACACAAGTATGTATCTACAAGTTATTTGAAAAAATTTAGACATATTTTAATTTTACCTTCTTTAACAAGATCAAAAACTCTATCGCCATCAACTGACACTATAGTTTAATTTGATTCTATCTCTTCTAAGCTTGCAAGTGGAATTTTTCCTTTTAAATTAAGTTCAATATGTCTCCAAGCTTTAACATATCCTGCATTTTCGTTCTCACAAATATCTGTGGATTCTGAGTCATCTATGCAAACTGAACAAAAACAAGAGTCATTTTGTCTATCAAATGCAAACCCATTTTGAAAACTTTTTGTTTTAATTGAATGTATTTTTCTTGTTTCAGGGATTGTACTGGTGTCATACGCGATTGATCTATTTACATCTTCTATTCCAACATGTCAAAAATACCTGCACAAGACAAGAACTTGTTAACTTGAAATCTCTCAAGAAAATGATTGAAGATTGGATATAAATTTGAACACATTCAAATTTATATATCCTGTGTACATACATGTAACATTTATACATAGACACACCTGTGCACATCTCTTTATGGATTATATTCATGGATTAGCGTCATGTTGCACCATTCAACAACTTGTTCAGCAGATTCAAATCGATCGGCATGAGGGTTCAACTGATACCTTCGAAGTGCTTGTTTTATACATGACCCTACACTGTCGTGCTCTCATTTTCCATGACCAATCTCAAAAAAATTTCAACAATGTGTAATCTTTATTTTTTATGAAGATGGCATAACTAATAGAATGATCGTGCAGATTTGAACTGACCTGCACACCCATCGGACCATATCCAATGTTGATTGAATATGATTTCGCGTTCTTTCAATGAATCATAAAATTTATCAAAACAATGTTGTACATAATGTGTGTCGCGTGTTCGATCATCACTTATATAAAAGTGATATTCTTTAATAACATGTCGATTGTCGTTGGTGCTTTCTATGTTTGGATGACTGTGTTGAGCATGTCTATATAGAACATGGACAAATATAGTGACTTGATCAGAATGATAATATTCATTCTGTATTTCTTTTTGTGCGGCGAATGTGTAATTCTCTGCAAAATCAACTACAGACTAAATTGTCCCTGGTGGAAACACTTCACGTGATTGTTTGAATTGTAGATCTTGCCATCGATCTCTATGTGAATGCTTGGTGTATTTATAGATTTCTTCCTCAAACTTCTTCAAAAACTCTATCAAGCAGATTTTATCTACCTTCAGATCAAACCTTTTGGAAATAACATTTGAAGAATGTGGAGTCGTGCTGCTCAAATATTCATATCTTTTCAAATCGACTCTTATATTAGAAAATGATTGATCATTCATATCAATATGATACTTTGAATGAAACAAACTTAGATTTCCACAACGATCACATTTCTTTCCACCAACACATTTTTTTTGGTAAAATAAATCATCATCTTCTCTTTCACATAGAATTGTAGATATAAAAATACGAACTGTGGAAGGAGGAGGTGAACTTGGCCATAAATTTTTACGAAAATACAAAAAAGTGTCATAATATAATTCAAACTCCACATGATAATGACAACAACACGTGTCACGGACAATGATGGGTCTAACAAACCATGGTTTTTGTTGCACAAATGTATTGATAGAAATTTTAACTTCTTTGTTCTCTTCTTTGAATTTATTAAACTCTATTTGTGTCATTGGAAATATATGTTTTGGATGTTCTTCATATTGATTTCGTGTTATTCTTCGATGCAACACATCCCTTGTATGTGGTGAAACACGAGATTCTTCCAACCAACAATTACGGGCCAATTCTTTAACATTTTCTGCAAGTCTATCTTTGTAGGGTTGTCTAGAAATCACTGTCCAACAAACCAATTCATCATTTACATCTATTTGGAAACGAAATTTTCTATGTTTGTGTAATGTTTTTCTTGAGGTTCCCAAATTTTTTGCCATGTGTAGTGTCAAATGATCTTTTATATTGTTCCCTGAAACAATTGTTGTTTGTCATGTTTTACGTGCAACACAGACATCTTCTTTTCAAGATTTTCCAAAGGCTTTTAATACACTAGTTATATTGTTAAAGACATTCTATTGCACCTTTGTATCCTTTGTCGACTTTTGAATACCCAATAATGATGTACCTTCTTTTAACTTTCTTGACTTCAATAGAGAAAGTAAAATTTGAGCCTGTGTTGTTGTTGTTTCATCTTTGAAATAAGTATTATACATATTCTTAGTTGGATATCTTATATAATGCTTAGCTTTTTTCTTTCCAAATTTGCGAGTATCAACATTTTCTAAGATTTCATCATGAATGTTGATAGATTCTACTGCATATTTTAATTTAAATTTTATATTAAAAAACATAACCCGAACACAAATTCACTAAGTTATATATACTTGAGTGTTCATCTTATATTAATCTAAATTTATGTACACATACCTATAGGTGATTCATCTTCTGATTCAATTTCGGTTTGAACGTCTTCTTCGACATTATAAGACAAATCTATTTATGTCTTTTGAAAAACATCAAATTGTAATTACAATCAATTATATTATTTACAATATTTTTAATTTGAATTCTATACTTTGAATTTCGTACTTTATGAATACAGTCCCAATGTGTGTCGTGTGCTTGATCATCATATCTGCATGCATACCTGGTTGAGTTTCTTCTTGTCGAAAATCTCTATTGACATTATCATCATTTATTTCTTCAATATTTGCACGTTCTTGTTTCTTTCTCCGATAAAGCTCTTTCCTTTGTTTGATTTGGCGAGTATCATCTCGAGTGCAATCATATTTCCTCTTGAGCAAACTTTTGTTTCCCATGATTTTTATAGTTATATGTAAAAGATATGTTCAACAAAGACTTCACCTTGAAAAAATGCTCAACATTTATCTTTCAACATATAAATTGTTATTCCAATAAAAACTTGAACAAACATCATTTACCTTATTCCACAAAAAACCAAAAAGATGATTCAAAACGTTGTTTAAGTGTTCTAAAAAACCACCATGTATCGATATCGATCCTCCGATTAATCCTATGGAACAGAGGGAAGAAATAAAGAAAGAAAAGAATACAGCTGCACTCAGTAATAGAAATGTTTTGAAATCCCTATCCTCGAGCTTATATATTTTTGTTCATTTGATGGATTGTGTTAAATTTGTTCTGCCGAAATCCTATTTATACAATTTGGCACGAAAAAAAAACATACGACGTGTCATTTCATATTTTCCGATAGACAGAATTCGTTCGATAGTATTTCGGTCGAAAGACTTGGAAACCGTTCAGTTTTGACGGATTCCGTTAGATTTTAGTCTTTCGGCCAAAACATTAT
Organism: Picea engelmannii; assembly: GCA_009831015.1. Classification (NCBI taxonomy): domain Eukaryota; kingdom Viridiplantae; phylum Streptophyta; class Pinopsida; order Pinales; family Pinaceae; genus Picea; species Picea engelmannii. Next base: position 32,514 of record ML821429.1, read on the forward strand.
TTTTTTGGCCGAAAAAAGGAAATTGCAACTGAAAACTAAAACCAGAGAAATGCCCCAAGCATAACTAAACTTAAGAGGTTGCGGACTCCTACAAACATTGAGAATTTGGTTTCGAAAATAACACCAACATTTTCAAAATTGAATCTACTTTCAATTCGTATAATTTGTTTTCATTTTCTTTATTTTTATCTAATTTTATTTAATTTTTAAAAAAAATCACTACATAATATTTTCAGCAGACATTATGATTCGATGAAATGAAATATCGGTATCTCAAAAAAGATACAGTGGAAAAATTTGAAAAATATATATCCATAATCCTTAAACTGTTATTTTCAAAAGGGTATATTTAAATTTTAGTTTTAAGTAAAAATTCAGATACATACAAGGTGTAGAAAAACATATTTTTAAACTCTGCAACGTTTTCAGCTTGGTCAACTTCAAAAAATTCTAGAAATTATAATATTCATCCGTTAAATTCAAAATAATAGTCATAATAAAATAGAGTCTTTGTAGATTGTTGCAGTCTATTTTGTTTCTTAAAAACATAAGTTTAATAATATATACATTGTTTTAGAAATAAGTAACGCATTATCATTCATTTCATGTTTAAGAAACATACTGTTAAACAATTGTCAAATTGACATATCAAATCGTGATAAACAAAAATTGAAAAATAGTCATTGGAAAGCTAACACAATTCTTCACAAGTTTTGTTTTTACTGTAGAGTGAAATTCTAAATAAAAAAAATACTTGTGTATGTTAGAAGTTGAATAACTTGTGAAAATACAGTTTTTTTTCTCATAAAACAAGCAAAAGTGTAACCCATCTTCATGATTTCACCCGGATATTAGCCAATATTTATAGAAGTAGTTTGGAATAGAAAATCATCATATGGATTGAAATCTGTGGAAAAAGAGCTAAAGGACAATCCAATATTAGAGGCTATCGTTCGACTATGGACCATTTTTTTACTCTTAGGATCATTGCAAAAGAAATCTCACAATAACAAAACCAATATCCTTTATTGGTTCATTAATTTGATAAAATATTTTAACATGGTGGGGAATAAACTTTGAAATAGGTTAGAAGAGCTAACAATTCCTTCTAAGTTGAGTGATACTACAATAATGTTGTATGAGATATTTATTGGCAAGTTTAGGAACATTAAGAGATATTTAGAAGAAATTATCTGTAATATAGGATTCAAGCAAAGTTGTCCCCTATCCCCTACCCTCTTTGGCATATACATAAATAAGTTAGAACACTGGTTGGAAGATCCTCATTGTACAGACTCGCATATCACTGGTATAGTCTTAATCTTTTTTTTTTATGTTGATGATATTGTTCTTATTGAAATGAATCCTTATTACCTCAGTAGGAATCTAAGAATCCTCAATGAATTCTTATCTAATATGGGTATGACTATGAACATTAACAAAAAAAAGGTTATGATAATCAAATCCCAAAAGATCACCCATAACTCTTTCGTATATGACAATAATAGCCTCGAGGAAGTGCCTTCAAACAAATATCTTGGAATCGATATTCATCACAAGCTCAATTGGAACTATAATGTTTAGAAAAGGATAAGTGGAGGGTGGAAAGTTTATTATGGAATTGAAAACAAGTGTAGTGTGCAAACCTTTGGCTATGGGATAAGAAAAAACTCATCTTTGATACTCTCATCACTCAGGTTATCTTATATGGATATCAATTTTGGGGATGCAGTAATCTATAGAGAATATTGGAGAAAGATACAATAGATCCAAAATAATTTTATAACTTAATAATCTCAATATTAAAGGAAATATATCATATCCTATCCCCCTCATTGAAGCATACATTTCTCCTATTGAGTGCATGATCATAATTACGTAGTTAGTTTACAAGAACAAGATCAACAACATGGATGTCAAGAGGCTCCCAAAAATTTCTTCAAAATACAACCAAAACCACCAATGGCTCAAACAGGAATGGCATCAAGAGGCGAAGTCTTGCGTAAATAATTGGGGAATATAAGAAGATGTCATTATGCAAAAAACAAATAATTTTAAAAATATTATTACATCTAAATTTAAAGATACTCTGTGGTGCTATAAAGAATCATAAGATAAAAGGAAGCTAAGATACTACAAGGAGGTGGTCAACCTGAATATAAAAGAGCAAAAGTATCTCTCATTTCTAACTAGCACAAAGAAGAAAAGCATCATTGCAAAGATACGAACCAACTCCCATGGAATACATAGAGAAACTAGGCAATAGCCAATTACCAAAACACTTTGGGATGCAAGAATCTGTCATCTTTGTGAAACTAAGAGGCTTGAAGATGGAAAACAGTTTCTCCTAGAGTTCCCTAGGTATACCCAAATTAGTTAAGTCATCAAAACTATGGTGACCTTGGAACACTTCTCTAACTCCTTTTGAGCACATGAATAAGATTCTATAGAAATCTAAGTAATCTTTTGACTTTCTTAAGGTCAAATAGACCAATTCTTGTCTCAATGGACATTAATCATCATCATCATCATCAATGTGTGTGTGTGTGTAGAGTAATTGAATGTAAAAAAAATAGTATTCATCATCTAACTACTTTTTACATCCAAATATGAGGGAAATCTTTAGATGGTTTAGTGCTTAATATGGAATTGATATGTGGCATCTAAAAAAAATAAAATATTTCAATATATATATATATATATATATATATATATATATATATATATATATATATAATTGAAAATAAACAATATCTTGTTATTTAGAAAATGATTTTCTACTACCCATTATGAAGAAAATGTGTAATTCCTTGTATATTCATATCTATATAAACTTTAGATGTATCATGCTTCTAAATTAAAAAATAATATTTTTTTAGTGTTTCAACTTTGTTTTATTAATAATTTCATTATTGTTATTATTACTACCACAGTCGCTAACTCACGGCTGAGAACGCTGAAAGGTATTGGTTGATAACACGTGCCCCCAATATAAAACGTCTGTGGTAATATGAAACGTTTGGTTCCATGGTTTAATCCTACTTAATCATTTAAATGTGGCAATTACTTATCTTTACAGTAATTTTTTAATATGATTAGGTAAATGTTAAAAAGTAAACATGTTAACGGATGACTTGATAAATGCAAGAAAGTTATGAACAATAAATCTGACCCATTGATTTTGGAAGACGACTAAGAATATGCCAGCATCTTCAATGCATAGCCATCAGATTAGGGTTTAAGGTTAAATAAGGTTAAAAGCTACTTTTTCATTTCTTTTTGGTTTGTTGTCACTAAATAATCTGCATGAAATTGCAATTTCCTATTCAATTATTTTAAGTGTAAAAAAAAAACAATTTACAATTAATTTTTTTTTAATAATTAGATTAAGATTTATAATTTCTAACTTATATTTTTATACTTAATAAATTTAAGCCTTTCATATTTTATATGTTGAAGTGTAACTTTAGACTTATCTTTAAAAACACACACACACACATATATATATCTTTTGATTATTATATTTTAAATAATTAAACTTGTTTAACTAAATATTTAATTTAAAAATTTATATATAAAACACATTTAAATAATTAAAAATATTACAAATAATAAAAATTTGTAAAAAATATTTTTATATTTTTATTTTACTCCATTAATATAATTTTTTTATATATAATATAAATATCAAATCATTTAAATGATTATTAATAAAATTTTATATCATAAATATTCCTAATTTAAATATTGCCTTTATATTGTAATAATCATGCCAAATTTAATAATCTTTAATTCCGCTACTTCTTTTATTATGGCATAGCTCCATGGGATATCTAGTTACGGATATTAAAAACACTAACAAAGATACGTTGTTTTTCGAAGTTAAGTAATCAATATTTATATTTTAAATATCAAGTTAAGTAATTAATATTTACCTCGAATGGGGTGACAGGTGGAGCCAAGTGGTGCTAGGCAGTGCTAAGAGTTTTTAATCCCTATTGCCAGCTTCTCGTCCTTCCAGTTTTAACGACCCACATTCACTGTGGCTTAATGGATGTGCGTAGTACACTCCAATGAAAGTTAATGAGGTCTTGGGTGAACTAGGTTGGGTGTACCTCCAGTCACCTCGACTTTCATGGCTCTCGCCCACGTCAAGTCGCAAGGCTTTAGGAAGGCCTAGGTGCCGAACCAATCTCTCATTCCTCCTTTTCCTTATGCCCGACTTCTCCTCGACCTTCTCTTTGCCTTGGGATCGATTATTCCCTGGATCTCCTACAACATTTTTTCCTTGCGCCTCCCTGTTTGGTTGTCCACGACCATTCCTCCTTTGTTCATCCAAGCTCGCAACATGCCCAGAGAGAGGGGCATGTCCAGGAGAGTCCCATTGTACTACAACGCCTTAACTAGGCACAATCGACTCCCCCCCTACTAGCTTGCCATCATAATCAGTAGTTGTCTCGACGAACTCCATAATTGACCTCAACAAAAACAGTTCCCCACCTCAAATCCCACCAATGACCCTGGTAGCGGCCCATTCATGGAGGAATTTCTCCCTCTTGAAAACTTTGCCCCGTTGGCATGTGGAAACTCCTTTGACAACAATGATAGCAGTGGAAGAAGTGGATGCATATATGGATGCACTGGATGTAGATACGACAGAGGATCCGCCTACACCCACCCCAATTTGACTTGCAGACAGGCACCTTCAGCTCATCTTCGAGCTGCGAAAAGAGGTGGATGACCAGATACATATTTAGAGCTTCCCGAGACAATGTTTGGACCTCCTGTTAGACGCGATGGCGGTTTCTCCCACTAGCAAACGGTGTCCAACTTGTAGACATTTTTTTCTCCCAGCCTACAAGGCCCAAAGATGATCGAGCCCGAGCTAGCTCTCTCAGGTTTATGGTTTTATTTTGTTTCAGTCAATTTTGTAGAGAATTAAAATTCTCTGTCAAGCTATGTAAGATAGTCGGTCGTGGCCACTGTTTGGTTGCACATTTGATCTTTTTTGTCAGATATAGTTACATTCACAATCACAGATACACTTGACTCTTGATGGCCACCTGTCCTGGTTTCCCAGCTTGGCAGGGAAGGTGGAAAACTCTTGTTTTTGTATTGAGAAGTACATATGTGAATATCAATATAGTGCTCTTTTATTAAAAAAAAGTAATTAATATTTATATTTTAAATATTTAATTGAGATTTTTGTTTTGTATAATTAATATTAATGAAGAGAATAAATCCAATGAGATCACTTATGATACTTTCGTAGATGACAAAAACAACTTGGAGGAAGTGACTACATACAAATATCTTGGAATCTATATTCGCCACAATCTCAATTATAGTATTGATTAAAGGATTATTGGGGCATGGAAAGCTTATTAAAACAAATTTCAATCAACTCATCTTTGGATATGGGATAAGAAGAAACTCCCCTTTGAGACTCTTACACCTCTTACCTCCTTAAGACTCTTGTTACATGTGTTATTCTATATGGATGTGAAGTTTGGAGATGCAGGGATGCAATATCTCTAATGAATCCTCTAGTGAATCTTGGAGAAAGATAGAGAAAATATGAGAGAATTTTATCACCTATAATCTCAAAATTAAAGAAAATATGTACTATCTCATCCTCCTCTTAGAGGCAAGCCTTTCACCCATTGAGAGCATGACTATCACTAGATACCTAATGTAGAAGAACAAGTTAAACACCATGGAAGACAAGAGACTTCCTAATTCGACTCAAGCGAGGATGGCATAAAAATGTATGTCTTGGAGAAGTTATTGGAGAATCATGGAAGAGACCATTTTGCATAATAAGGATACTATTAAAAATTTCATTAAATCAAAATTCAAGGAGAAAATGTGGTGTGATAAAGCTAGATGAAAAAACAAAACTAAGGTATTATAAGGATGTAATCAACCTTAATCTATAAGATCAAATTTATCTCTTTGTTTTGACAAGTGTAAAGAAACAAAAAACATGGTTAAGATAAGAACAAATTCTCAAGAGTTCCATAGTGGAACTGGTTGTTGGTCAATTTCATTCCTAAAATGTGATAGGATGAAAGAGTATGTCACCTTTATGACACTAAGAAGGTTGAAGATCAAAAGCACTTTCTCTTAAATTGTCCAAGCTATACCCAGATTAGATCTGAATTTCAAAATATTTGTCACATTACCAATCTTTCTAACCTTTTAACTCAACAAAACTATGGTAATCTCATAAAGCTTCTCTTAATGCTTTTCAAGCACAAAAACAAAATTCTAAAGAATTGCAAGTAATCTCTTACAATCTATAAACCAATTCACTATGAGCTACTTTAATCAACATCATCACTCACTCATTTTAATTATTATAATTTAAAATTTATAAATTTATTTAATTAAATAATTAATATAAAAAATATTTTAATTCAAATTATTTAAAAAACATATTTCTCATCAAAATATTTTACCAGCAAAATGTAAATAAATAACACAAGACCTCGGAGAAAGGTACCGTCTGAGCGGTCTCACGGTACCTGTTTTACACTACTATAGTTACAATATTGCATTTATTTTTTTGGAATGAGATAACAGGAAATCGAGATGGAGTTTGGAGTGAAAGTTGGGGGTGGGTAAAATTGCGCAGAATAATTTGGCATGGCTACACAATACAATACCTGACAAGACCTATAGCTACTGTCTGCGTCTGCGTGGCATCTTCGGCAAAGGGAAAGGAGACCTCACAACCACCGCCATGGGAACGAGATTATATGCCTGCCTGCATGTTGTAGAAGTACTTATCAATAAATACGAGTGTAAAAATCAATGACAGAAAAGTTTTAGCGTTTTCCAGCGCAACTTCTGGGGGATGGATATGGATAGATGAATGGGCATGGTGATTCCCATCATATATGAAGATGGATGGATAGGCATCGCGATTTCCATCATCGTCCACGGCAATTTACAACAGGCAAAACCTAAAACCTTTGCTCGGCCTCGACGGTCTGTAACTGTGTCCCTCCATTTACCTTTTTGCGTGTGCGGCAGATTATTACCACTCATTCTTCTGTCGCTGAAAACAGCTTTCGAGGTGAGGGATCCTCTTTTCTCCTTTTCCTTTCGTCGGTTGGGAGCGACTGTGAATATGTTAGAAGTAGAGGTCTGTTTTCTTACAAACGCTGGGCTTTCGCATTCGCGTAAGCAATGTWGTCGTTGGCAGCTCCTTTGTTTTGTYCGGACCGGTGGTCCTATGCCTTTCATAGGCGAGTGATTCGGCTGCAAAGCTTCAGGGAGTGGACCATCACAATGCATGAAACATGGACCATTAGGTTACGGCATGGACAATATGATTCTTTTCTACTCGGTCAAAGGATATTTGTAAACGGATCTGTCGAAATTTCTTGCAGATTTGTCGCCATGATTTTCTTGCACTGTTTTTTGTTTTCCGTCTACATAACCTTGACAAGGGACTTTACGCGTCCATTACGGCATAACTGTAGCGTTATGAGTCAACGATACAGACAGTTAAAATACATGGCAAACAAGCCGAATATTCGGGGATCAAGATGTAAACTGTTTCCGTTACGCAAAACCAAAGTATAATACAATGGAGGAGGGGATCAAGATTAAAGTCGTCATTCTCATGTTTCGTTGGAGCTTTTTTTAGTCCATAGTAAAAATTTTCCAAAATAAAAAATTAGTGATTGGTATTAGTTTTTTATTATATTAATATTAAAGCATGTAGTTGTTAGTTTTTGTTATATTACTATATTAAGGAAAGTAGTTATTAGTAATTTGTAAAATGAATTTATCTAGTAGTTTTTGATGTTAATGGAAAAATTAATTTTTAATAATATTGATTTTATTTATTTATTTTTTATGGGTATTTAAGCAGTTAAAATTACTATGTTCTGCTGTTTTTTTTTGAGTAGGATGATTTTTTTTTGGGTATCTCCTCCAATCTCACGAAATTATTTTTAATATAATCTTCGTGGGTATGGTGATAACTCCCTCGAGTTTTCTTCATGTGTTGAGGTTAAGCTATCCTCATTGGAATTGAATCTTAACCAATGGTGAAAAATTCTTTGCTTTCCACCATTGGATGTAATCCCTTTGAACTGATAATATTAATTATTAATATGATATATAAATATTAAATAATTACATTATGGTTTAATATTTTCTTTATATCATAAAGATTCAATTACTATTTCTATAATAAATGTTGACCAATAAAATTTACATTACTCTATAATAATGTTGATAAAAAAAATTGCATTATTGTCAATTAGTGTACATTGATATATAACTAGCACAATCACAATTACGTGGCAATAAGTTAGTGAACACAGTAATTTTTAAACACGATTAGGTAAATGTTAAAAAGTAAACATATAAACGGATGTCTTTGTAACAGCTCGGAAGTTAATGGATGAAATCAGAGCCATTCATTTATTGTGACAACTAATAATATTCTAGGCATATTTAATCTCGTCCATTAAAAACGTATTAAAAACTAAAAACCTATTAAAAGTGCCCATTGTCAATAAGTATAAGTCGTAATTATATATAATGATCCAATTATGAAGGGTGTTTTCTTTCAAATTTCATTTTAATAAATTTGCAACTCAAATTATGTTGTAATGCTTTATTTTTAATCCATAAATTAAGAGTGTTATTTACTATTGACAAAGCTCACCATGCTTTTGTAGATAGTCCTCCATTCGTTTCTCTAAATTATCAATTTCTTCCTCGGTTAAAGAGAAATCTTTTTTCGATCGTACTCGTTGTTGTCTTTAGTCTGAACTTGAACCAAAGCATATTTTGGGACGCAATGATCATGTCTGAGTGCATATGGACATTAAAGTTTTATTTTTGTTGTTGTTTCCCATCATTATATAGACAGAAGCGATCCATCAAGATCTCGGTCCACCCAATCCAAGGATGTGTAGTCATATTTTTTTGGATCAACACATATGACGATCTCTCTTTGTTCTTTTGCTAGTTACAGGATAGAGTAAGAATCCCAAGTTAGAGGCCCAGAGCCTATATCACAAAAACAAAGATTGTTATCATCAAATTCAATATTTATCCTATACCTTCCTTTATCCAAGTTTTTCTCGGGCTCTACTCAAGCCGTAGAAAGTTGTGCTTTCCCATTTTTCAATAAACTGAAATTTTAAAGCTGAGGCTTTTAAATCTTGGATTAAAGTACTATCTAAATATCTTTCAACTAGTTCTCTAGTTATCATTTCTGTCATAAGCTTTCTTTCTTCTAGCCCAATTGCTTATAGTATCTTATGGTTTCTTTTTTCTATGTTATTATTGTTACTTCCTCTATGTATAACCTCCGCTACCACTTGTTGTCTTGTCCATGCTACCTTTGCTTTTATTCTTTGTTGATGTTAGGTCAGAACATTGTTAACACGGGCTTTATTCTTTGTTGATGTTAGTTCAGAACATTGTTAACACGGGCTGGATACTCTTATAAGTAAATCTGCAAGAAAATTTAAGTATCCTTGCTGGTATTCTATATCAAAGTCAAAATTTTCAAGCTATATAGCCGACTTTTGCACCCTGATATAGATATCAATTAAATCCTTCTCTAATTTAAGCATACCATTCAAAAATTTTAGAATAGTTCTAATAAGGAATCTAGAATGTTTAAGATCCAATCTAAAGTGGTAAGTGACCTTCTTGACAACTAGTAATTCCTTGTGACTGGAAGGGTAATTCGGGTAATTCATCACAGCTCCTATAAAAGATCCTCGGGCATACCTACATATCTTGTCTTTACCATCAATCTTTTCAATAAGGTATTCTCCCAATGGTAAGTAACCTGCTTGACAACTAGTAATTCTGACTGGAAGGGTAATTCATCTCAACTCCTCTGAAAGATCCTGAGGCATACACACAAATCTTGTCTTTACCATCAATCTTTTCAATAAAAACTTCTCTCCATGTTTTGTTTGATCATCTGTTTCTATTATGTAGGAACCTTGTTATATATGTCAATAAAAACTTCTCTCCATGTTTTGTTTGATCATCTGTTTCTATTATGTAGGAACCTTGTTATATATGAAGGGAGAGAGATGGGAGCTATTTTACTTTTTTCTTGATCCTTTATATTGCTTCTGTCATCTCATTATTCTATGGTGGTGGAGACTTCTTTAATCTGGGTTGCATGATTAAAATGCCATATGCTTTCCATTTATAGATAGGCCTAACATAGTTCAGGTTGCCTAAGAACCTCTGTAATTTAGTTTTTTTTAGTAATAACATTAGGAAAATGATTTAGTTTTTTTTAATAACATTAAGAAAATGATTGAATCTCTTTAAAATATGATCTTGAAACTAAATATGTCTTTTAATAATTTTATATCCGATAAATTCTATCTCAAACTTCCCTATTTCCATCTTCTAATAAGATAACACTAGTCCATGTGAGAATACAAGATTGTAGAATTTCTGAAGGTTCTAATGATTGAAACTCTTTAAAATATAATCTTGAAACAAAATATGTCCTTAGATGATTTTATATCCAATAAATTTTATCTCCAACTTCCCTATTTCCATCTTAGAAGCAGATAACACTAATCCATGTGAGAATACAAGATTGTAGAATTTCTGAAGGTTTCTCATGTTCTTGGATATTCTTTGATCACAAGATTGTATAATTTCTGAAAGTTTTTCAAATGTTCTTGGATATTCTTTGATCATACTAAGATGTCATCCATATATATTATAAGCCATGGACATTGTCTTTAAACATCCTCCATTCTCTTCTAGAACTCGCATAGAGAATTCATTAATTTGAAAGGCATTACCCTCTGCTAGTAATGGCCATGAGGCACTACAAAATTTATCTTGTTCCTTTCTTGAGAAATTACACCTATCTAGTAAAACCCAAACTTAAGGTCAAAATTACTTAATATAGTCTTGCCTTTTATCCTCTTAACAATGATTCTTTGTTAGGAAATGGATATCCGATTGGTTGCAAAACCTCGTTCAGTGGCTTGTAATTTACAACAAGTCGTGACTTTCCTTTCCTTTTCTCAGAGTGCTTATTTACATAAAATCCTATGGAAGCCCATGAGAGTTTCGAGGACTCAATCAATCCTTTATTTAAGATATATTGGATCTCTTCTTCACATTTATTTATGAGGGACTCATCAAATATGTTGATGGTTTATGAGGTGCAACTTTTATCATAAGGGAGAGGGACAAAACACTTCTCTCCGTGCCAAAAAGAATTGGGTATTTCTAAAGTTTAGTCTGTGACAAGTTTTTCTTTGATAGGGCCAAGAACCTTGTCATGATGGAGCTTAGTTACAGACACTTGATTCTATACAAGGTTTGTATTCCTGGGCACATTCCTAGTTTTATAGACTCCCTCGGTATACGAAGGGATTTCTACTTTCTTTCCCTAGATATGTACTTACTTTCAATTTAAACCATAAAATTTCAACTGAAAATGATTTTTTTAATGTGGAGTGGAATATCATGGGTCTCTCCAAAGATATTTACGGAAGATCCATCAATGTATTTTTTTCCTTGACTTGTCTGCTGTTGTTTTTATGTGAAGTGGAATATCATGGGTTTTTCCTTGACACGCTGACAACAAGAATATATTCTAGCAGATCATTTTTTTCGTCGATCCTCTTTTCTGGATCATCTTTTCTTTTTTATGCTGAGAGCATGCAAAAGTCAAATTTGGGGAGTGTGTCTACCCCACAACTTGGTAGGGTGGAGTGAAGTAATTAAACTCACTAAATTCCGACGAAAAGTCATCATCAGACTCAATGTCATATGAAATCTCACTTGGATCACGAAAATGTATTTCTCCATCCGGGCGTTCATCAGGAGAACAGTAGTGGAGATCCCACCGCCCGAGCTCTAAATCTTTAGTGAATAAAGCCAAAAGTCAGGGATTTTTCTTCTTGTGGGGGAACTTGCTTTCCCAATGGCTTGTATTTTGACAATTAAATAAAACGATGTTTTTAGCAGAGGCTTGTCGTCTATGGGATTCATCTTTTCTTCTGATATTTATATTTCCTTATATACTTGGCTCTGTCAGGCTCCCATCTACATATGAATTTGTAAAATTTCATCTTACCTTTCCCTTGTTTACAACTGCATCTGATATTTTGGTGGTCTCTTTTATAGGCTCCATAGCCCCACTCAGGCATATCTCTAACATCTCAACAAAGAGATGGGTTGAACATATGCTCTAATCGTTTGCAGTATTTGCTGACATGCTTTTCCAGGTAATGTTCCAGGATGACAGTTCTAATATGGAGATCAGCCATTTCTAGAGACATACCTTGTGCATGTATATATTTGTCTTTAAAATATCGTTCGATTGCATCAGGAAAAGCTCCAGGGAAACTTTGAGTGTAGTATTTTATATAGGCTGCATCATCTATTTTTCCTGACTGTATTAGCAATTTCTGCATATAGAACAAATATTATTTATGAAGTGCAAGCTTGCATAACCTTAGCCTCATAAATAGGGATGCAAGATACTCTGCATCACTTCCAGGGTCTTCTCCATAGAATTTTCTTTAGCCTCATAAATAGGGTTGCAAGATACTCTGCATCACTTCCAGGGTCTTCTCCATAGAATCTTCTTCCTAGTGATTGTAGGATATCATGATGTGTTCTTGGGGAATTTAAGAACTCATATTTGGTTCCTTAGGAAACCATTTCCAACAAATGCCATGACAGGCATGTTAAACCTGTAACAATTATTCCAGCCATGTATTTGGGGGTAAGTGAATCATTAGATCCTTTCTTTCTAGTTAACCAATTTCTAAGAAGATCCAAGGAACTTTTTACTTCCTCAGGGCTTTGACATCCCAGATTTATTACTGGGTGTTTTAGCATTGTACTGAGTACTTTGTTAAGCTCGTTTGTTCCTATGGAGGAAGTACTTGCTCCTCGCATTTGATATGTCAATGGCATAGTTGTATCACTATTAAGTTCATATTTGATGGATAGAACCTGCAAATATCCATTCATATGTTCTTGCTTCATACCCTTTGGCCTTGTCTTCATCACCTTAAATTCTTCTTGGACTTTCTCCATGAGGGCTTCTTAATACCCGAAATCTGATCCGCAATTCTATTTGCAAAATTAAAAAATGCAGCAACCGAATAGAGTGACACACAAGAAATAAACATTGCACAAATACAAATAAGTAGAGAATGAAAGAGCAAAAACACTAGAAGTGAGAAGTGAGTGACCATTCCTTGTATTTCAGCAAGAAGACACCATTTTTATCAGATTGAGAATTTGTTTTTCACAGCAACAAAAAGAGACTTGGTGCTTTTATTTATGAGTGACAATCGTTGTTTCACTTTTCACTAATTAACTGCCTCACATGAATAACATGATAATTATTTATAAGGAACTGCCCTGCTCAGTTGGATTGGCAAGGGAAGTTTACAATATAAACAACTATATGTCTTTATGCAGATGGACGCCCTCTCTGGTTGCCCAATTCCTCTCTGTTTAGATTCAAAAGAATCCCTGCTTCTGCCTACAAGTAAGGGAAATAATGTTGCAATGTTGTTGGAGACATCCACTTGGTCTGTGCAGGTGTTTAGCCCTTGCGACCAACAAGGTAGGAAACAATTTTTTGTTGGTGAGTGTTGCGAGTCTGATAATCTAGAATGGGCTTCTCGAGTAGAGGAGGATAAAAATCAGGGATATTTTCAATCAGATGATGTATCATAATGGTTTCCTCATGGAGTGGTGGCTCGAATAGCTTGACATTGTTGACATTGAGTACATCGTCGATGTCGAGTTGTGGTGGAAACTCCAGGTGATAGGCATTCTCGCAAACTATTTTAAGCATGGTGTATGGACAGTAGTGCAAAGGGTGGAGCTTATGATGTTGTCCTCAGAAGTGGTGCTTGTACTTGATGAAAGTCCATCCAAAGAAGGAATTATTTTCCTTCACCTACAACTTATGCTCATGCAACAATTCAAGAACTATGTGCACATGCTGTAAATGGTCTTTCTAAGAGTTACTGGAGATAAAAATATCATTCAAATAAATAACGACAAACTTACCTAGGTGTGACGTCCCCAACCACCAACAGGCCGGGCAACACCACTTCTTGGAAATCTCTCTTAGCTCTGATACCAATTTACGAATTGGTATGCATGCATATCTAACGCAAATTAACAGATAGAACAATATGTTCATGTCACTTATTCATGCGAAAATAATCATTAAAACATACAAACAACATATTCTAACAATACACACATCAATGCAGAAATAATTGTAAGCCTACACATACAACATATACGATATATCTGGGTATTAATCATCAATTCTAACACATGTACAGTTACACAATATACAATCAATAGAGGTTTAGTATTTATCTTTCAATAGATGACCATCAACTACGTGCATAACTTCCACAAACCTCCCAACTTTAGACCATACTTCTCATCATGCTCAGCAATGGGTCACCCCCGAGCTGGGACTAAACTCCACCCAAGGAAAATGAATCCTATACATAGGTCGAGGCTACGAGAAACTGCATCGTGCAACTGAAAGGATTCTCTCCAAGGAGCCTACTTACGTCCACTCCTCACAGACTCTCATTCCCCACATGCCTCTCCCACCCCGGGAATATGCACCTTCACTGTTCCACAATCCATCGACTGCTCCACTTCCCTTCCATGGCTTCAGCAATAGGCCAAGTCAAGAATTCTCAGATCTTCGTAGCTGGTACTGGACTCCCTCCAAGAGAAATCACTTCCCAACAAACTCTCTCACTTGGAGAGAGTTTCTCACGGGCTTGGAACCAAGTTCTTCAACCATGGGCTTGAAAACCTGCCTCTTCAATCCACAACCACCAAAATAGGGTAAGGAAATGGGACGACTCAACAATTTGTAGAGGTTCACCATGGCATAAATGACTATGGATGTGTACTTGTTTAGTGTGTGCGTGAACGACACAAGGGATGACCAACATGTTGAGGATGAACTCGTGGGAAACTAAATGGTCAAACTGGTTAGAATGTAGGTAGAGAGCAAGGAAAATGGTGAGAATGGTTAGCCTGCAGAATCGTGAGAAAGTTGCAATGTTGAGAGAGAACTCCTCAGGAAGGTGGCTAGAATGGTTAGTGAACCCCAACAAATGTGAAACTTCCCACATAAATTTGCATGTGTCATGGGTGACACTTGGATCTCTAGGAGCACGCTCCTCTCCAATTGGGTTTTGTTCCTCTCCTCAAAGGAACTTAGGGTAATTGGGTTTATTTTCCCAACTTTAGTACTTTTCAGGAATACATTATAATATTCCCTTCGGTTAAGCCCTCAAGCTTAGCCCATCTTTCTTAGACTCTCAGTCCCATTCCTTTCCCTACCTAGTGGAGCTTACTACCCTATAAATATTTCTTCGTGGTTAGTCTACACGCAACAATGTATTTTTTTGTTAATAATTTGCATAATTACATATACAAAAATTAGGCCCACTGAACTTAGCATCTAGGCTCTTTGGACAAATAAACACATAAGCCTATGAGCTTATAATTACTTGGATCACCAACCTACAAACATCATTACATTTCACAGGGGCTCAACCTTAGGGTATTACAATCCCCTCCCATTATTTTGGCACTGTCCTCAGTGCAACTCATTTACATAATATGAGCAAGATTTTCAAAATCTTAAAAAAGATGCAGATATTTTGCCCGCATAGCATCTTCATGCTCCCATGTTGCATCCTTAGGACCGTACCAGGTCCATTGAACCTTTACAATCCCTATAAATCAATTTTGGGGCTGCTTTTTTTTTCGGTCTAGTATACGCACCAGATGCCCCTGAAAAGTTCTTTCCTGCTCCACCTGAATCATATTCCAATCAATAACATGAATATCATCAGATACATATTTATTAAGAAATGACACATGAAATACATTATGTATAGACATGCATGCAGAAAATGAAAGCCTATATGCTACTGGTCCAATCCTCTCTAGTATCTCAAACAACCCACAATATCGAGATGCCAACTTTGAACAATTTCCCAACTTCAGAGAGATTATGTTGGCCTTCAGTCTCAGGAATACATTATCCCCTACTTTAAATTCATTGTGATTTATGTTCCTATCAACATAAATTTTCTCCCTGTCTTGGGCAACCTTCAAATTCTGCTTAATCTTCAACATTTGTTCTTCCATTTCCTTGAGAAACTCTAGCCCAACCACTTCCCTATCAGATGGGTTGTCCCAACTTACTGCAATGTTTCACTTTCTGCCATAAAGTGCTTCAAATGGGCTCATCTTCAATGATGCTTGATACCCATTGTTGTAAGGAAATTCTACCAAGTGTAGATAATCTTCCCATTTAGATGGTTTGTTCATCACATACATCCTTAGCATATCTTCTATTACTTGGTTCAACCTCTCTGTCTACCCATAAAACTCAAGATGATAAGCAATGTTGAATTTCAGATTTGTTATGAACCCTTTGAGTAACCCCTTCCAGAATTTTGATGTAAACTTTGGGTCTCTGTCAAACACAATTGTCTTGGGTATGCCATGCAAGCATGTTGCTTCCCTGATATAAATATCATCAACCTTAGTTTCCTTATGATTAGTCTTCATAGGAATGAAATGGACATCTTTAGTAAGATTGTCCACTACTACCATGATTGCATCGTGTTGTTTGTTTCTTCCTGGAAATCATGTGATGAAATCCATTGTCACAACTTCCCATTTCTACGTAGGGATGGTTAATGGTTGTAGTAACCTAGCTAGGTGTCTATTCTCATCCTTGACCCTTTGACCTTCTAATCATTTAGCTATGTATTCAACAATCTCCCTCTTCATTCCGGGCCAATAATATTGGCTCTTGACTGTCGAAACTGTGTTATGATATCCTAGGTGTCCTGCATAAGGCACGTTATGCATCTCTTCTAAAATTGCACTCCTCAATTCCCTAGAATATGGTACATAAACTCTGTATTTTTATAAGAGAATTCCACCAATTCCCAATTCATAATGTTCAGTTTTCTGCTGCATTTTACCTTGTTGCAATTTTGTTACCAATTCCATGTACTGCAAATTTGCTTTTTCCAATTCAGAAATTATGCCTTTAAGTTTCGTCTGATACATGCTAATGGTTGTAGCATGTAGTTCGTGCACTCTCCTACTGAGTGCGTCATCCACTTTGTTCTCCTTTTCTTTGATGTGCTCAATATCAAATTCATACTCAGAGAGGAATTCCAACCATCTACTCTTTCTAGCATTCAAAGTAGGCCGATTAAACAATATTTCAGACCGTTATGGTCTTTCCTTAGCTCAAACCTCCTTCCCATGAGGTAGTGCCTCCACTTCTTCAAAGCATGCACTATGTATGCCAATTACAAATCATGGGTGGCATAGAGACTTTCATTCCCTTTCAATTTTATGGACTCAAAACATATCACAAACCCATTATGGCTAAGGAATCCACCAAGTCCTTCTTTGCATGCATCTGTGCAAACAATGAAATATTTAATCAGATATGCAATCTTCAGAATTGGAGCACTCGTTAAAAACTGCTTCAATTCCCGGAAACTCTTTTCACAATCTTCTATCCATTGAAGCTTCTTCTTCTTCCTTTGCAAGGAAGTGATGGGGTGAGATATCCTTGAAAACCATGCAATGAACTTTCTATAGTAGCCATCTAGACCCTTGAAGGATCTGAATTCTGTCACATTCTTTGGTGTTGTCAACCCTTTAATGCCTTCTATCTTTTCAGGGTCCACTACTATCCCATCCTTTGAAATGATATGGCCCTATTGATATTATGGTAGTTGAGGGAGGTATTTACCTCCACGTGTAAACCTGACGAGAATAGAATATTTCGAGAAGCAAGAAGAAACCCTAATTAGTTGGCTAATAACTCTAGAAGACAAGTTGGCTGAAGAGGATAATTTGTATTAGGTTATTAGCCTCCAAGAGAAGAAGTAGGCTAAAGGAAATATTATATACTAAGTAAATAGGCACCCAGAATGAGAAGTCGGCCTAGGCAGTTTGCCAGTTTTACTATAAATATAGGAGGCCAATCTTCATTCTGGCAGGCATTCTCAAAACTGTAGAAGCAACACTTGTGTGCACTGCAGTTAGCCATTTTGTGCACAAATTTGGAGGAGAGCCGCCATTGCAGTTGCTGCAGCTAGCAGATTTTGGTTTTGGACTAGACTCTCTCTTGTTTATGATTTGGACTCTCTGATCAACTCTTGTTACTCTTTTTTGGTGTGCTATCCTTGGAGAGAGGCCCGCTATCTTGTTTGGATACCTAGCCTATGGTTTTCTTCCAGAATGATTCTCTGTCAAGGTTAAGGTGCTCGAGGGTGGCTTAGGCCTATGGTTGGGTGACAATAGTGACATTTTCTATGGTTAAACGAGCACATCCATAATATTCTAACAGGTTATGGGCCCATACCTCCTTCATTCAGTCTAACCACTGGAAGGGAGCATAGCCATAAGGATACTAAGATTTTTGAAGAACTGTTGCTAGGGTTTCTAGCAAAAGAAGTTACCAAATCATTACCGCTAAGGTTACTAGCAGGTGTAGTTGCCAAAACCCTAATCCTCTCGTTGAGGAACCTTAAGTGAAGGGATTGACCAAATTTACAGATAGACTAGTGCACCCTAGCCTAGCACATGTCTTGGTACTCTCAGCCAACTAAGATGTCAAGTTTGAGTTTTTGGCCAAATCTAGGGTTGACCAAGTCAAAGAAACCATGACTGACTATATGAAGTCAGAAAACAAGTTATATGTGGATTCTAACTTCAAAGCATGGAAGACAAGGATTTATCTCATCCTTGCCAAGAATAAAGTGTTGGATATTATGGAAGGAAAGATCGTGGAACCAGAGTTTGAAGAAGGAAAAGAGAAGGAACCTCATAACGTTGCAGTTTTGAAGAAGTTCAAAGACAATGACATCAATGCCATGACTATCATAGTGGATTCTATAAAAGACCACTTGATACCCTACATTTTCCATCTTGAATCATCCAAGAAGATGTACGATGCCCTAACAAACCTCTTCTCAGTCAGAAACATTGAACAAGTAATGAGTCTGAAGAATGAGATTCGTGGCATGAAGATGAATGATGATGACATCATAACATCATACTTTGTGAGAATATCTCAGTTAAGGGATAAACTACAAGCTATTGAAGAAATCATTTCAGAGAAGGAACTGGTAAACATAGTACTCAATGGTCTTCCCAAGACATGGTATGCATTTTCCATAAGCATGAACACAAGGAAGGAGTATCCTGCATTTGAAGAACTTTGGACTTGTTGTGCACAAGAATAATCAAGGATCAATGCAAAAGAGAAACCCCAAAAGAAGTACGATGGTCAAGCCTTCACAACAAGGTTCAAATATTTCAGGAATAAAAATAAGTTTGGCTCCAGGAAGAAACCAAATCAAGAGAAATATATGTCAAGAATACATTGCTTCAATTGTCGAAAGTATGGTCACTACAAGAATCATTGTCCTGAGTTAAAGAAAATGAAGGAAACACATGAAGAATTAGTTGTCGAAGAAAGGGAACCCTCAAAGAAAGCCAAGTAGGATAAAACAAACTTCTTCTTCTAATACAAGGTAACAATACTATTCATAGTTCTTGTATATACCATGTTTTCTGTACATATATTCCATATCTATTTCCTAGAAGATAATATGTTCCAAAAGAAACTATACCTATGGAAGAACAACAAGATAAGGATTTTTATCAATTTGACTACAAGTCAGACAATACATATGAAAGGATGAAGTACATCACCAACCCCTGGTAACAATTCATGTGGAAGTTATTACATAAGTAACAACTGCAAGATAAGCTGAAATCATAATCATTCTTGAAGAAACCTAGAAGAAGTAAAGACGGAAACAAGTCAAAAATCAAGAGGAAATTAGAGAAAGACTTATGACACTTTGCAAAAGGAAATAAGGATGTAGACGGAAGCGTGGACCCTGTTAGATGGAGGGAGCTGATTATATATATTTCCAAAAGAAGAGAATGCATTCATACATGAAGCAAGTATTAGGAGGGAGATAATCCTTTGATCCATTGAAGATGATGTAGTATATATCCATGGTAGCAGCCATGAAAAACAATATGTGTTAAGTTTTACTTTAGAAGAATCCTTCTTCGAAAAGAAGCCTTAAAGTATCCCTAGTTGTCCATCCACATCCATGATCCTATCATGAAAGAATGAAGTGGAATATTCAGGGCATGTAATCTATAGAAAACTCCATGGACCCAATAGATAAAGAGAAACATCAGGAAGAACAAGAAGATTCCAATAAAGAAAGAAAATCCAGAACAACCAGTCATTGTATCAAGAACCACAATAATACCACCCTGATATGAACTCACTAAAATCAATCAAGAAGAGGAACTAAAAGTTGTGATGAAGAACAATGTATGGAATACTTATGAATGAAAGAATTGCGAGATCCAAAACTAGAGGTTCTCCCATATGGGGGGAGAAGACTATGATGATTGTTTGTTCCAGTAAACCAAACATACCTTTACATGAGCCATTATATTAGCTGCAATATCCATGGTTTGGATTTTACATCATATGAATGCAAAGACTATTCTCCAAAATAATTGAACAAAGAATGTATGTAGAACAACCTCAAGTCTTTGAGGTATACCAGGGAGAGACCTTTGTATGCAGATGGAAGAAGACAACTTGGTGGAGAACCTCTAATGCACAACAGAAGTGTGGTGAAAAACCTTCTATAACATAGATATTTTATCAGAATGGTTACTCAGAATTCAAGGATGATGGATTGCCAATCCATGACAAAGATCTCATGATGGCAGAATAAGTACCACTTGGATATGTTCCAGTTTGACCCTTTCCATGATGCTATGAGCTAGCAGGAAACAAAAGGTGAATCCAACAATGATATACTATAATGGTCAGAGATATATGAAGCCTTCAGAGAAAACCAATGTTCCAGAAAGACCAAAATACATTGAGATCAAGCATTACATTCTTCGTGATGAAGTCCAGAAAAGAGAAAGTGGTTCTCCAATATATATCTCCACAGATGAGCAAATAAGCAGATATTTTGGTAAATCCTATGTCCAAAATGAAAGATTTTGCATACTCAAGATGGAGCTCGTGGAGACGAATTCCTTATTGAAAAAGGAAGAGATGACTCCCAGGTTGGGAGGGAGTACTAATGTGTTATTGATTTATGGACATCAATTTTTCAGTTCGAAAAATGGTCCAGTATGATAAATTCCTTTCCAGTTTGGAAAGTGGTTTGAGATTTATGATGGACAATCATTTTCTAGTTTGAAAAATGGTCCAAATCGAACAGTAATTTTCGTAATCAAAATGGTTTGATGGATTGTTGATGTAACATAAACAACGATTCCCCTTGTGGTTAACATGGGGAATGGTCTAGGACGGTCTCTCTTCTTGACGGTCACTTCCAGTAGTTGTCACGAAGACTGATCCACCTCATTGGACAATCATTCTTTCGAAGCTCACAGTTGTGAGTCGTTTCAAGGAATGGTCCATTTTGGAGGTTGGTGCAGGACAATCATTTCCTTAGGAAATGTTCCAGACAGTCATTCCCTAGGGTAGATTTATTATCTCCATGTTTCACTTTGTTTAATGCTGGAGGAATGGCCCAGATAGGTGAATGGTCTAGGTTCAACAATCATGGACATGCATTCCCTAGGGAAGATTGATTCTCTCAAGGGCACTTTGTTTAGTGCCAGAGGAATGGACCGAATAGGTGAATGGTCTAGGCTCAGAAATTGGGACAATTATTCTTCCTTTCTTGAGAAGAATAGTCCTAATAGCTCATCATTGATGTTTTACCCTTTGAGGGAAGATGTTCTTCCAGATCTCACAGATGTGAGTGGAAGAATGGCCCAGACGATTCAGTTTATATCATAACAATGTTTTATGTGAAGATTGATGATATGATCGTTATGGAGACTGTATGTCTCCGAACAATAGATGTATACTACTGTGGTGGATGTGTTCCACTGATTGTGACTATATGTCACTGAACAAGTATCTATGTGCTACTTGGTGTGGCAGTGTACCACTGGATTGTAGTTGTGTGCTACTATGGATAGACATAGTTGTGTTCTATTGAATGAAATTTTTTTGATTTCCCTGAAACCTATTAGTAGTGTTGGAAATCATTATCAACTAGATGGATGATCAATGGACAAAGAATCCCTAGACAAAAAATGGTCCAAGAAATTTATTCTTCTAGGACAGATGTCCCGATTAGAAGAATGGTTCTTATGTCACGATGTGGAGTGAGTGACTTATCCAACATCATGTTTGATTACTCATATGGAGTATGTTTTCGAGAGGTGATGCAGTTGATGACACTGATAGTGATGATGGTGCTCATGATCTAATCACGAGTTAGTCTATACGACTATGTTGATTCTACTGGGTAAATGTTATGTTTGTGCTCAAGACCATTACCTTCAATACCTCCCTAGCTAGAAGGGAGTGTTGATATTATGGTAGCTACGGGAGGTATTTACATCCATGTAAATAGTTGGCTAATAACCCTGTAAGACAAGTCGACTCAAGCAGATAATTCATATTAGGTTATTATCCTCCAAGAGAAGAAGTTGGATAAAGGAAATATTATATACTAAGTAAATAGGCACCCAGAATGAGAAGTTGACCCAGGCAGTTTACTAGTTTTAGTATAAATACAGGAGGCCAGTATTCATTCTCGCAGGAATTCTCAGAATTGCAGAAGCAACACTTGTGTGCACTGCAGTTAGCCAGTTTGTGCACAAGTTTGGAGGAGAGCTACCATTGCAGCTGTTGCAACTAGAAGATTTTAGTTTTGGCATGGACTTTCTCTTGATTATGATTTGGACTCTCTGATCAACTCTTGTTACTCTTGTTTGGTGCGCTATCCTTGGAGAGAGTTGCACTATCTTGTTTGGCTGCCTAGCCTATGGTTTATTCTAGAATGATTCTCTATCAAGGTTAAGGTTATTAGGGGTGGCTTTAGCCTATGGTTTGGTGACAATAGTGATATTTCCTATGGTTAAACGAGCACATCCATCATATTCTAACAGCCCCAAGTAGTGAATTTTGTTTTGATAAAATGAGCACTTTCTCAATTTAGCATACAACTAATGCTCTCTTAGCACTTGCAGCACCATCCTTAAATTATGCTCATGCTCTTGTTCAGTCTTGGAATATTGAAGAATGTCATCGAGAAAAACAATGAAAAATTTCTCTAAATATTCTTAGAAAACACCATTCATTAAAAACAAAAAAATAGTTGGTGCATTTGAGAATCCAAACGACACCACTGTGAACTCGTAATGACCATACCTTGTCCCAAATGCAGTCTTAGTGGTGTATTCCTCTTTAATCCTTACCTCATGATATCCTGACCTGAGATCTATCTTTGAAAATATCTTTGCGTCCTTCAATTTATCAAAGAGATAATCAATCCTTGGTAGAGGATACTTGTTCTTTATAGTTACTTTATTAAATTGTCTGGAGTCGATGAACAATCTCAATGTCCCATCTTTATTTTTCATGAACAAGAATGGGGTACCCCAAGGTGACACACTTGGGCGTATATACCCCTTCTTCAGAATCTCTTCAAGCTGCATTTGCAATTCCTTCATCTCTGGTGTATTAATTCTGAAAGGAGTCTTTGATACTGGAGCTTCTCTAGGTATCAAATTAATAGAGAAATCAATATCTCTCTTTGGAGGTAGTCCTGGTACCTCTTTGAACACATCTTCAAAATATTCCAGGACTGCATGATCCTCCATATTTGACACCTTATCCTTAGATGCTTCCTACATATGGGATGAAAATATTTGACAACCCTTCCTATAACACTTCTTCAACTGCATTGCTGAGATTTCTAGGACAATAATTCCCTTGGGAATTCCTTGGACTATTTTCCAATTTCCTTCCTCATCCAAGAAAGTAAATGCCTTGTTATGGAAGTATAATACGGCATGGTGTTGGTATAACCAATCCATACCAATTGGGCAGTACTAAGGTCTTAAAGGAAAGGTGTTCAAATCGTCCTTGGTACACAGTCCATTCATGTCCACTCGACATTATTTAACCAACTCCACAACTTTCCTCTTGGCTCCTTTAGCCAGCTGTACCAACCAATATTTCCCATACTTGTTTCTTGGAAAGAGAAATATTTCCACTACCTTATGGTCTATATATCTATGACTAGCTCCTGAATCAATTAAAATAGTAAAGGCATGGTTATTGATCATACCTTCAACTTCAATCATGTGTGATTGGAATTCATCTTTCTTGTTGTCTAGGGATGCATAGATCCTTTTGTACTCTTCCTCCCATGTCCTCCACTGTTTTTGTATGTTCTACATTGTGGACAAATCGTACCTTGTCACTTCTGTGAGGACAATATCTATACTTGTGGTCTCCTTTATATCCCCAACATTGAATGGATGTATTCCTTGACCTTTTCCCTCCTACCTCAGCCATTCCATGCTCTCTAAAAGATGGTTGTACTTGAGGACTATTTCTGAAAAATGAAGGATTGTTTCGCTTCTGCATCTGTTCCTTCTTGAACTTCTCGTTCTCCTCTGAATCCTTATGGAAAGTAGGCTTTGCTTTTTGCTGATCATATAAGCATTTTTCTCTCCTTACAGTTTCTTCCAGAGTCTTGGGATCATCATATTGGATTTTATCACTGATGAAATATGGAAGTCCACTCAGGTACCTCTAAATGTTCATTGTCTAATCCTTGATAATGGAGACAAACTTCAACAACTCTAAGAATATCCTTTCATATTCATCGATATCCATACTTCCCAGCTTGAGTTCAAAGAACTATTTCATTCTATTATCATAGTACCTCTTAGTCAACTATTTATTTTCAAAATACTTCTTGAATTCTCTCCAAGTAACATTTTTCTCATTAATGTGTTGCACCTGCACAAGATGATCCCACCACATGGGTGCCTTACCTTTGAATTGATAGATATAAATTCTTTCTTATGAATGAGAAGAATAATTATGTAATTGAAAATACTTTTTCACGTCCAACAACCATGTGTATGCATCTTCATCCTTCTTGTGCTCCCCATCAAACATAGGAAGTTTGATTTTTTTCATTTCCCCTTGTATCTCATCCTTCCCAAACCTCTTATTGATGTAGGAGCATCGTGCAAAGCCAAAGAACGCGACTAAGCCAAAGAAATAGCTGGACGTGTGGAGGAAAAAAAAGAGCATGTTTTCATAAGAACCATTTTGAATTTTGAACTTAAAACGCATTAATGTAATAGTTAGGAAGAAGGTGTACTTTGCATTTATATCTTGGAGTTTGTAAACAGATCTTGAGTGATTGTTCTCGTCTGTAGAATATTAAGGCATTTAAGTTTGTTAAATGTAAGAGTAGGTAGATATGAATGTTAGATTAGATAGTTATAGAACATAGGAGGGAAAATGGATATAGACACCCTCACTCTTGTATTATTGTATCATTAGCATAGAACAAAATAAGAGAGCTATAACAGAGAGTTGAAAGGAAAAAACCCATGTACAGGAGCTTTGAATTAATATATGAAGCTCTGAATCAGATTTCATGGTGTTATGATGTTTTCTATTTATACATGGTGAATGGTATGCTTATGGCTGTTTATTCTCTCTGTTATGCATTTGTTTTAATACTGTGTGTATGTATAATTTCATATTGAGTGTTTGAATTCTGAGAGAGAGAGAGAGAGAATGAGTTTCAATTGTTTCTCTTCCCGAGTGAGAGAAGTTCCTACAAGGATTGTAGTGAAATGTCTGCAAGGTGTGCGTTGACAAGGGTTCTGAGTTTTATCTCAGAAATCTCAAGAGAGATGCCAATGTTCTCATTCGAACAGAAGTGTAGGTGGAGCACACAAGTTGTGCAAGGTGTGCGCAGGCTAGTAGAGGCCTTAAACTTATCAAATAAGGTTGAAAGATAAAGGACTGCTATTGTAGAGGGTGGACAGAGTTGAAGAATCAAATACTTAGAAGTATTTGAAAGATTGCTGCAAGGAGTGTGTGCAGGAGTCCTTTTGAGACTCAAGTTTGCAAGTGAAAGGTCAGGAGGGTTAGTGTCTTTGAAGTGTTAAAAGGGAGATGGAGTAAAGTTGCTTTGCAGAAGAAAAGTTCAGACGAGGAACACTGGTTCAATTCGCAGAAGTCTTCAAGGAAGGAATGAGCAGTTGAAATTCTCTGTGGAGAGCTCGTGAAGTCGCGAAGACTATAGGATCTAGAGATGCTGCAAGGTGGATAGGGGAGGACAACCCATCACTTTGGTATGAAGAATCAACATGGACCATTGATTGTGATCTGTTTTGAGCCATCAGATCATTTCCGGGATTCGGAGTTTGTAAGTCTAGAGTGTAAGCCAAAATCCTTGGTCATTCTAACTCCCGAATCAAGAAAAGGATTGTTAAGTGAAGAATTTCAGGATTTCGGTAATTCGGGATTCGGGATACCAGAAATCCTGATGACAAGAAGCCAGGGGCCTTTGCATTGAAAAACCCCGGAGTTGCGAAACGCGAAATATTGTGAAGTGGCGTTTCGACATTTCAGTGTTTTGGGGTTCGAAAATTCGAGGATTGTGGTGAAAGTGGTTTGGAATTGAGAGTCTCGAACTCTCAGTACCCGAAAGTCCAAAATCACATGGGGGTGGAATCACGAAGGTGGGTTACACTTTCATGACAATCTGGTTTCCAAAATTTCGGAAAACCAATTTTCGGCCGAAGTAAGTGTCTTTTTCGACCGAAAGAAAATATTTTCGGCCGAACTATTGTTCGGCCGAAACAATAAACGTCAAATCGACCAGAGCCATAACAGGGCCCTCGATTTGCGTGTAAAAACTTGGTCGGACGGATATTTTTTTTCCGGCGTTAGATTTTCGGCCGAACTATCTTTCGGTCGAAATAAGTTTCGGCCGAATAATAGTTCGGCCGAAATATTGTTCGGCCGAAAATGTTTTTTATATAATCGCCACACATCACCTTTGAAGGTTTCGAATTTTTTTGGTTCTGTCGTGGGAGCAGCAGCGTGAGCCGAATCAGTGTGAGCGTGAGGCGAGCCGAGGACGCAGCGTGAGCCAAGGTATTTGCGTAACTGTGTTAGCGATATGACTCTGTGTTAGCGATATGACTCTGTGTAACTGTGTTAGCGATATGACTCTGTGTTAGCGATATGACTCTGTGTAACTGTGTTAGCGATATGACTCTGTGTTAGCGATATGACTCTGTTACCGATATGACTTTGTTAGCGATATGACTCTGTTAGCGATATGACTATGACTCTGTTAGTATAAAATTAGCGAAATGACTATGACTCTGTTAG
>ML821429.1:59995-95005 GCA_009831015.1 Picea engelmannii
ACAAGTTTTGTTTTTACTGTAAAGTGAAATTCAAAATAAAAAAAATACTTTTATATGTCGGAAGTTGAATAACTTGTGAAAATACAGTTTTTTTTGTCATAAAACAAGCAAAAGTGTAACCCACCTTCATGATTTCACCCATGGGTCATTGGATTGGAAGGGCAACTATTGGCCATTGATTCCGTAGGGGAGATGTTTTGGAGTTCGGGGGTTGGAAAGACGAGAAACCTCGCGTCCGGATTTACAAAATCGTGAATTCTGAAACCCCGATGAAGTGAAAAGTCCATTGGCAAGCCAACCTTTTCCAAACACATCAGGATTCAACATTTCGGTTCTTTAGAAGACAAGGGATTGTGGTTCCTTACTCTGGAATTACGAAAGTCACAAAACGTGATACAGGCGTGGAGGAGAATGCAGTCAGTCATTTTTGGTTTTATCATTTCGGGTTTTGGTGGGTTGAATAGCTGGAAAATCGACAACGAAAATCGCGATATCGTGAAACCCTAAATCTCAAATTAGGAAGGGCACGACTTTATTGTGGTCAAGGAGACTTGGGTGACGCCTTGTGTTTGATTACGTGGGCACAGTCATAAGGATCTATGGAGGAACACCATTGTGTGTGTGTGTTTTCCTGTGGGGAACTCAACGAGTCAATCAGACTCAGGTGGGCAGATTTAGAACGATCCTAAGTGGATCTCGACCCAAGGATTGGAGGTTTGTGTCAAAGTGGTATCATAGCTTGACTCTGTTTGTATATTTCAGACGGAGGAAGCAGGAGGGAGAAGAGTACTCTGATACGCATAAAGTGGTATCAGAGCTTGACTTTGTTTGCATATTTCAGACGGAGGAAGTAGGAGGGATAAGAGTACTCTGATACGCATCAAGTGGTATCAGAGCTACAGAACAAGTTCTTTTCTTTTTGTAGCAGAGAAAAGAGGAACATTTTACAACCATGCCACCAAGGAGAAGAGAAGACCAATGCCTGATCCAGCAGTGGAAAGAGAAATGCGTGAACTACGTGTCAGGCTTGATGCCATGCAGACAACACAGAGGCACATAGTTGATGCTTGGGATATCAGTGAGGCTAAAAGTAAAAATGGAGCAGGAAACAAAGGAGAAGAAGTAGCAATCGAAGATGCTGCGAATGAATGCCTATTCAAGGATATTGCAAGGATAGGTGCTAGAGAAAAAATGGACATTCCAGTGTATGAGGGAAACCTAGATGTTGAAGAGCTTCTAGACTGGATTAGAGCTCTAGATAAATACTTCGACTATGAGGATGTCGAGGAAGATAAGAAGGTCAAACATGTTGTCACTAGACTAAAAGGGCATGCAACACTATGGTGGGATGAACTACAGGCTGATAGATGCTACAAAGGCAAGTAGAAAATCAAAAGTTGGGATAGAATGGTTGCGAAGATGAAAGCCAAATTTATACTCAAAGATTATCAAATCACTTTGTTTCAGAGGATGTAGAATTTAAGACAAAATCTGATGTTAATGAAAGAATACATTGAAGAATTCTACAAGATAAACATTAGAGAAGTTCATCAGGAAAGAGATGATGAAAAGGTTTCCAGGTATATGAATGGTCTGTGATATGACATTCAAGACAAGATGAACATGATGAACCTTTGAAATGTGGAAGATGCTTACCATATGGCTCTGAAAGCTGAAGAGAAGCTGAGTTGAAAGCAAGGTCAAAGAGGTTGAGGCAGAAGTCAAGCCAGAGGCAAAACAATTGCCCAAGACAGAACTAAAAATTTTAAAGAAGAGGTGAAGAAACCTCAAACTCAAACTGAGAAAGGAGGAATCTCATAGAGAGGGAAGTATGCTGATAGAAATACTTTTCCTCAAGATAGAGGAAGAGGAAGAGGCTGAGGAGGTGAAGTAAAATGCTTTGTTTGTGGAAAGATCAGACATAAATTCTATGAGTGTCCAGATAAGAAGAAAGAAGGTGGTGAGACTCACAATGCCGAAGCACAAGGACAAAATATTGAGGTAGAAGATGCCGAGGGCGGAAGATACTTAATGATGAGGAATGTTCTCTTAATTCCAGAAAAGGAGGCAGAGAACCTAGCCCAAAGGAACAGTCTGTTTCGGACTGCTTGCAAAACAAAAGACAAAGTATGCAAAGTCATCGTGGATAGCGATAGCACAAAAAATCTCATTTCTACAGAGATGATAGAAAATATGGAGCTGGAGACTATCGTACATCCAAGCCCATACAGAGTTTCATGGCTACAAAAAGGACATCAGGTAAATGTCACTAAAAAATGTTTAGTTGAATTTAAAATAGGGGGATATAAGGATGAAATATTATGTGATGTCATTCCCATGGATGTTTGTCATCTATTGTTTGGTAGACCGTGGAAATATGATAGGAATGTGATTCATGATGGGAGAAAGAACACATACACCCTGGAGAAAAATGGGAGAATGCACATGTTGCTGTCGATCAAGGACAAAGAAGTGAAACCAGAGGTGAGAAACACTGTACTTCTCATGAGTGGGAAGGAACTTAATGAGGTAGCACAGAAAATCTCATTTCTATAGAGATGATAGAAAAGATGGAGCTGGAGACTATCGTACATCCAAACCCATACAGAGTTTCGTGGCTACAAAAAGGACATCAAGTAAATGTCACTAAACAATGTTTAGTTGAATTTAAAATAGGGGGATATAAGGATGAAATATTATGTGATGTCATTCCCATGGATGTTTGTCATCTATTGCTGGGTAGACCGTGGAAATATGATAGGAATGTGATTCATGATGGGAGAAAGAACACGTACACCCTGGAGAAAAATGGGAGAATGCACATGTTGTTGTTGATCAAGGACAAAGAAGTGAAACCAGAGGTGAGGAACATTGTACTTCTCATGAGTGGGAAGGAACTTCTTATTAACCTCATTAAGAAGTTCCATCAAGATTATCTGCTTCCTTAGTCCAGTGAAAATATTTGTGTCTTTTCTTCACTGTATCCATCATTGGTGTGCTAATTCCACTAATGTTTCGGATGAATTTCCTATAAAAACTTGCCAAACCATGGAAGCTTCGAAATTCAAACACATTTTTCGGCAATGGCAAATTCTTAATCACATTTACCTTTTCTAGATCCATCTTCAACTCATTCGCAGAGATAACAAAACCCAAATAAATGAGTTTTGTCCTCATAAATGATGATTTCTTCATATTTATCAGCAATTTCTCTTGTTGTAATCTCTTCATCACTACAGCTAAATGCCTTAAGTGTTCTTCTTCTGTCTTGCTGAAAATTAGTATGTCATCAATATATACAATGACGAATTTCCCTATGAAATCCTTCGGGACTTCGTTCATCAATATCATGAAAGTACTAGGTGCATTCGTTAAACCAAATGGCATGACAAGCCATTCATACATCCCCTCATTCAATGTTTGCTTCCATTCATCACCTTCTCTCATGCGAATATGATGATATCCGCTTTTCAAATCAATCTTTGAAAAAAATCTTGCTCCACTCAAGCATTCCATCAAATTGTCCATCCTTGGTAATGGAAATATGTATCTGATGGTAATCTTATTGATTTCCCTTGAGTCTGTACATATTCTCCAACCTCCGTCTTTCTTTGGGCTGATCACTGTCGGAACAACACATGGACTCAAGTTCTCTCTAATCAATTCTTTGTCCATTAAGTCCTGGACTTGTCTCTTAACTTCTTCATTTTCCTATGATGTCAATCTGTATGCTATTTTGTTTGGTAAAATGGCTCCAGGTATAAGATCAATGTGATGGCTTATACTCCTGATCGGTGGCAAGCAAATATCCACGATTGGTGGAGGGAGGCAGAGGTCCCCCATGGCTCCAAGATGTACATATTTCAGCAAAGGCTAAAGAACCTTAAGCAAAGACTTAGACTTTGGAATAAGCAAACCTTCGGCAACATCTTCGACTCCCAAAAGAAGCTGTCAGAACAAATGAGCACGATTCAAAACCAGATCCAGCTTCAAGGGCTAACAGAAGAGCTTAAAACCCAGGAAGAAAGATTACATCAACAGCTGGAGGCCAGAAAAGGCCAAGAAGAGATTCTGTGGAAACATAAATCTCGCATCCAGTGGCTCAAGGAGGAGGAACGAAACACCAAATTCTTTCACAGAACCACGATTCACTGCAGACATACCAATAAAATTACGCAATTAACCTCCACCAACGGCCAGACTATCCACTCCCATGAATATCTGGAGAAGACACTGATAGACTATTACAAAGATCTCCTCACGGAACCCCTCCTAGATAGATCTGAGGCCATAGCCAAGGTCACGCAGCATGTGCCCTCCTTAATTACTCCAGAGAAAAACTCAGCCCTACTCCGGCGCATTGCTATTGAGGAGGTGGATCAGGCACTTCACGACACCCCCAAAGGAAAGGCTCCGGGTCCAAATGGATTCACCAGCGATTTGTTTCACCATTTTTGGTCGATTATCAGGGTAGAGGTTTGGGAAATAATTGAAGACTCTCGATCTTCAGGACAAGTCCTCCAAGCTCTCATTGTAACTTTCCTCACCCTCATCCCCAAAGAGGGGTAGGTCTGCCATCCTATGCAGTTCAGGCCCATCACACTCTGCAACGTCATCTACAAACTCCTAACCAAAGTGATTGCCTGAAGACTCAAGCCCATCTTACCAATGATCATTTCTCCAGAGAAATCAGGCTATTTTTAAGGCAGACAATTCCTGGACAACGTCATCCTAGCCCATGAAGTTATTCACTCTTTGCGGAAGACCAGATTGCCAGGTATTCTACTTAAACTAGACCTCTCTAAAGCCTTTGATAAGTTAAGCTGGGACTATATGCGTGAAATTCTCCTTGCCTTTGGCTTCAACAAGATCTGGGTGGACTAGATTCTAAATCTAACCTGCTCAACTTTTTTTTCCATCCTTATCAATGGAGTTCCCTCTCGTCCTTTCTCCCATCCAAAGGAATCAGACAAGGAGACCCTCTTTCCCCTTTCTTCTTCATCATCATGGCCGAGGGTCTTAGTCACTCCATTCACGCAACCATAGCAAGCAACTTGTTGACAGGTCTATCTCTGCATGGTATCTCCCCCCCAATCTCGCATAGCCAATTTGTGGATGACACTCTGATGATGGGTACCCCTACAACACAAGAATCTCACTCCCTCCTCTCGATCCTTCAAACCTTCTCTGAAGCCTCAGGACTGGTTTGTAAAAAAGACAAATCTCAGATCTTCTTCTTCAATACACCTGCTCCGATTCAATGCCATATCTCTAATATCTTGGGCTTCAACCGAAGCTCCCTTCCGTCCAAATACCTTGGCATCCCCCTGATTGATAACACCCTCAGAAACACCTCTTGGGAACATCTCCTTTCCTCCTTTGCTAAGAGGTTGTCTTCCTGGACCTACAGAGCCCTAAACCTCCCTAGTCGCCTCATTCTTCTTCAAACCATACTTCAAGCCCTCCCCATCTATTCCTTCTCAGTGCTTGCTGCCCCAAAGTTTGTCCTCACAACCATAAAAAGATTACAGAGGAACTTCCTCTGGCAAGGCCTTAACACAGGGAAGAAAATAGCCCTGATCAGCCAGGACAAACTCTGCCAACCTAAATCTCAGGGAGGCCTCAGGCTAAGGGATCCCTCTATCATGAATAAAGTCCTTAGCGCCAAGATCTGGTGGTGTTGGCTAAAAAATCCGAAGGATCTTTGGACTAGGCTCTGGAGAAGGAAATATGCACCCAATATGGCGGAGAAGAATCTAATAAGGTGGAATGGGGATAACCCTAGTTCCTTAATCTAGGCAGTAGCTAAGAAAAATAGACATCTGATAACAAATCATGCTTTCTGGGAAATCCGAAATGGGAAAATAGCCCTATTCTAGAAATATTCCTGGCAAAAATGGGCAACTCTAGACCATGAGGACTGGGCTGAGAATATCAGTATCCAATCTACACACGCAGGCCTAACAAAAGTCGTGGATTACTAGCAAGAAAATCCAATAGAGGACACTTGGCGATGCTGGCACTTAAATAGGGAACACCTGAACCTAGAGGTGCACATGGAACTAAGACCCTGGAAGGAAGAAATGGTCAAAAGAAAAATCCCCAAACTTATAGGAGAGGATATCCTACGATGGGGATACTCACCACGGGGCACCTTCAGTATACGAGAGGCCTATGTCATCAAAACACACTCAGACCCTTTACCCACAGGGAAGGTTTGGAGCAAAATTTGGGGCCTTAAACACTGGCCAATAAATTACTCTCTTCCTCTGGCTTGTCACCCATTCGAGCATTCTCACCTAGGATAACCTCTCAAAAAGAGGTTTTGTTGGCCCGTCTATCTGCATGCTCTGTGGAGAAGAATATGAGACCATGAATCATCTCCACAACACTTGCCCCTACACTGCTCAAGTCTGGGATCAAAGTGCGCTAATTATGTGCACCTCAGATCGCAAAAAAGACATCATCATCGACACAATCACGAAATGGAGAGACCAAGTGTTTCAATCTCCCCTTCTAAACCGTATTTGGCAACTTCTCCCAAGCTTCATTCTCTGGCAAGTGTGGAAGGAAAGAAATAGAAGGCTCTTCCGAAATGACCACCTCCCGTGGCACCACTGCTCGAACCAATGTCGCCTCAACATTTTGGAAACTATCAGCCTTCAGCATTGGACTGAAAAGGATCTGATCAACACTCCCCCATAACTTCTGATCCTCCAGTATTGGAAGTCCCCCCCCAATTCTTGACCCACCCCCTACCACCTCTTCTCCTCCCCCTTAAAGCAGTCCCTCCTCTTGGACCCCCCTCCCTCGGGGCAGCTTCATCAAGCTCAATTTTGATGGGGCCTCCAAAGGCAACCCAGGAGCAACGAGATATGGAGTGGTCTTCCGCAACCACCATGGACACATCCTTCTCATTAACATAGGCTCCCTTGGTCACACTACGAACAATGCAACAAAACTTTGGGGGCTCACGAGAGGACTGCAATTAGCAATTGAGAACAACTTCACCAAGTTGATTGTAGAAGGTGACTCCCAAATCATCATCAATCTCTTTAGCAGAATCTTAAATGGAGCGGACCCAGAAACAATCTCACCCAGCTGGAGACTCTCACATGGGCTAAAGACTATAGCGGATCTTTTGCAACCCAATCAGGCCTTTATACCTGCACACATCAGGCAAAAGGCGAACCAAGTAGTGGATGAACTAGCTAATTTGGGGACTAATTTGGATCGACCGGATATCATGTGCAAAACATCTCTCAACCCCGCACACCCTATTCTCCAACCATGCATTCGTAAGTCTGTGACAATGGACAAACCCCCGGATGTGGTGTTGGTGCAGGCCACATGGCAGGATGAGGAGGAGAGTACATGTCAGCATGGAAAGGGGCATGTGTCAGTCTCATGCCAAGCCCCACCGCCTAATCCATGCATTTAAATTCTTATACGACGTCCGTTGCACCATTAACGCTGGTGCACCCGACTCCCATTGTTGTCTCCTCCATGGCTTCTCTATTTGAAAGTGCCATTAACCTCCGCATGCATCCCAACCTTCTTATCTCTCAACCTCCTAGACCTGGCTTACTATGGTTTCCCTCCTCCATGGTGCTCACTACCATCGTGCTACTCCAGGCTCTCTACATCCATCTGGGACTCTCCTCTCATCTTTGCCTTCCCTGCAAGGTCAAAATTCCACGACAAAGAGGGAGGCCAAGGAGAGGCTCTCCATGGCATCCTCCTCGGCCTCGAGTATCTATTTCTTCCCTTGGCTCGCCTTCTACGAACTCCTCATAGCCCGAGATGGAACCTCTCCCCACCTCCACTCCACCTGCCTCCTGGTTTGAAGGCCTGGTCATCACTGACATCTCGTTGGGTTCTCTCTCATGACTTCCCGCAGTTCCTTCGAACTCCCTAGCTAGTGGGCCATTTTTTTCACTGGCAGACTTCCCCTCCCACCCACCCTTGGAGGTGCCACCCTTTCTTCGGGATGCCCAGCACAGGCCACACTCTTTCACCAACTCCATCCCAGACTCGCAGCTACAAGACAGCCTGACCATCCTCTATGGGCTAGTTATTGAGCTCCGACAAGGATTGGAGGACCTTCATTTCTGACTGCAGCTACTAGATGGGAAGACCTCAACTCTCCTTCAGATCCTTTCCACCTTCCAGGGGGCTTTTCATTCCACTCCAGAAGCCGTGGGAGCAACAGAGTTTCCCCATGCAGAGCCCGTCGACAGGAATGAACAGATGCAAAAACCAGAAGGTGGCGACTTGGGGCAGGCCACGCACGGGGACACGGAGGTTGCGACAGTCATGGGCGTCCACGCGCACAATCCATCCAGAGACACTCTGCCAGCTGCCAACCTAGAAGGGGGCAACTTGGATGCTAACATGCAAATGGAAGCGAAAGGGACGCTCGTCGAAGAGGAACCCTGGGATGAGGCATATGAAGCCACCTGGCCAGGTTTTTTGCCAAGTGTCTGACCCCTCTGGGTGTCTGATCTTTTCACTAGTGTATTTTCTTAGCTGTAGCCTAGTCAGATTAGCTTTGTTTATCTAAGACTGTTAGACTGTAAAATTGCTAGACTTAGCCGGCTAGCTGAACTAGTTTCCCCTTTCTTGGGGTAGTTCAGTAACTACAATACGATTGTTTTTAAGTTTCTGTAACTCTGTTCTGGATTTTGAAGGCTTTATATATATATATAATCTCTTAGTTACTATATATATATATATATATATATATATATATATATGGTTTACTAATGAGACATTTTTAGAAAGGTATGTGAAAGAGGAAAGGGTGTTTAAATTATGTTAAAATATATATGAAAGAAAGAAGGTATGTTAAATAACAAATACATTTATATTTCAACTTATTAACTATTAAACACCCAAAAATTATGTTAAATTACTTTATAATTTTTATATTTGATTTTATTAAAACAATATTTATAATAATGGACAAAGATAACTTGATAAGTAAATTAATGTAGTGTTGTAATAAATTAGCTTAAATTCAAATTAACTCCCTATTTATTATGAGTGAAATTGGATTTGATATGTTATTTTATTCTTAATTAGCTTGATTTTAGAAATTAATGTAGTGTTTTAATAAATTAGCTTAAATTCAATTTAACTCTCTATTTATTATGAGTGAAATTGGATTTGATCTGTTATTTTATTGTTAATTAGCTTGATTTTAGTCAAGCTTTATGGAATTATTTTGCAAAAGAAGATTAGTTTTTGGCTAGAAAGTCACCCTCCATGCTTGTTTTTGAGATATCATTCAATTGTGAACCATCTTGTTACCTTTAGGATAATTGCAGAGGAATTATGCAATACTAAAACAAATCCTTTTTGTTGTTTTGTTGACTTTAGAAAATATTTTGACATGGTTCCTAGGAAAAAGCTTTGGAATAGGTTAGAAGAGATAAAAGTGTCTCTCTAGTTGAGAGTTGCTGCAATAAGGATGTATGAGAATGTTATTGCTAATCTTAAAAACATTGAAGAATGGTAAGAAAAGATTAACTACAATATCAGAGTCAAACAAGGTTTCCCCTTGTCCCCTACCCTTTTTGGCATATCCAATGACAAGTTAGAAGATTGCCTGGAAAAAGAAGGTTGTGTCGGCCCTACTCTCACTGGTATAGTCATCAACCTTTTTCTTTATGCCGATGATATCATTCTTATGGAAAGGAGTCCCCATGATCTTGAAAACCAACTAAGAATCCTCAAGGATTTTTGCTCTAATATGGGTATGACTGTTAATACTGATAAGACTAAGGTCATGATTATTAAATACAATAACATCCCTTATGATACCTTCGTATATGGCAACAACAACTTGGAGGAAGTGATTTCATACAAATATCTTGGAATTGATATTCACCACAAGCTCAATTGGAATTATAGCATTGAGAAAATGATTATTGGGGGATGGAAAGCTTATTATGGGCTTGAAAACAATTGTAAATTAGTTGATCTTTGGAGTTGGGATAAGAAGAAACTCCTCTTTGAGACTCTTTTTACACCTGTTATCAAGGATGATTTTACGGATGGAAATTTATTTTAAAATGTAGAAACCTTAGCGAATCTTACTAATCCTTCATATGCCAACTATAAATGATTGGGGATATTTTTGTAAAAATATTCAAAATTTTAAGGATTTTAAATAGTGTTTATAAAATTTTGGCGATTTTTAAGGTAAAATAATGTTATCCTATAAAATTTGGCCGAATCATTTTTAAAATAGCGAATCTTGTTTTTGGAGAAGCCATGGAAAATTATCCCATGAGTGAAATTTGGCCCTTAAAATCATCCCTACATGTTATTCTTTATGGATGTGAAGAGTGGGGCTGTAGTATCTCTTGTGAATCCTGGAGAAAGATAGAGCAAATACAAAAGAATTTTATAACCTATAATCTCAATATTAAAGGAAATACGCCGTATCCCATCCTCTTAGAAACAAGTCTCTCCCCCATTGAGAGAATGATGATGACTAGATACCTAATGTATAATAACAAGTTAAACACTAGGAGACAAGAGGCTTCCTAAAATTGCTTCAAAATTGAATCATAACCACCATCGACTCAAGAAAGGATGGCATAACGATGACCAGTCTTAGATAAACTATTGGAGAATCATGGAACACACCATTTTGCAAAATAAAGATACTATTAAAAATAAGGTCAAATCAAAATTTGTCGAGCCTATACCCATATTAGATCTCATTGTCAAAATATTTCTCACACTACCAACCTTCCTAACCTCTTAACTCAACAAAAGTATAGTGATCTTGGAAAACTTCTCTTAATGTTTTTCGAGCATAGAAACAAAATTCCAAAAAATCTCAAGTAATCACTTACCCTCTTAAGGTTCGATAGACCAATACGATCTTAGTGGACACTAATCATCATCATCATCATATTAATTTTATTTACATTATTATAATTTTTTAAATGCTATATATCAATTCCATCTTGAATATGAAAATAATTACACATCTCCCTAGTACCACCTCTAAACACAATAATATTTTATTAAAATTTATTTATATAAATACTTTTTATTTATTAAAATCATTATACAATCTAAAGTTTAATAAATAAATTAATACAATTTTTTAATAAATTATGTTCATAATTACTATTTTTTATTTATTAAAATAACTTTACACTTTAAATTTTATGTTTAATATTTTAATAAATATTAATTAATAATTTTATTTATCAAAATCAATTTGTAATTCAAATTTTTATGTTTAATATTTTAATAAATAAGAATAAATCAATTTGTAAATTAATTTTTTATGTTTACTGAAATTTAGATTTGAATTATTTCGGACATTCCCTTGCCAAGAGATCGAATATTTTACCATGAATTGAATTAGTAACCAATAATAACTTTATCAAATTTTTTAATTGAATTAGTTAGTAATAATATTTTATTAAATTTTTTAATTGATATTAATATTTATCAATTTTTTGAATTGAATTAGTCAATAATAATATCTTATCAAATTTTTTGAATTGAATTGATATTACTATTCAACGATGCTCAAATTTTAAATTGAATTAATATTAATCTAAAAAGATAACTAAATTTTGAATTAAATTTTATCAATTTTTAATTGAATTAATCAATAGTAATATCATCAATTTTTTTTAATTGAATTGATATTAATATTCAAAGATACCCAAATTTTAAATTAAATTAGTATTAATGTTGAAAGTTGACCAAATTTTGAATTGAATTAGTCAATTTTGATGACTCATGAAAACTTTTTGAATTGAAATAGTATTAAATTGCCATGTAAATTATCCATGGTCATGAATTCCAAAAGGCAAAGGGAGATAAGTCATTCATGACAATTTCCCACCACATGAAAAAGATGCAGGCACCTTGTCCGTCTTTTTATAGTGCTGATCATGTCCTAAGGATCATATGTGTGCGATCCATGCATTTCAAAAGCTCATTATTATATATTTTTTATTTATAAAAAAAAATTATAAATATATTTTTTATCAATAAAATAAAATATAAATTATTTAAATAATAATAACTATAATATAATATTTGGTAGTTTAGGCATGATAAATCCAGAGTTAACAAATCTTACCACTTCTGTCTATTACTAGATCATGTGTTTATTATTCACAACATTCACTTTCCTAATCTTTCAAGTCAACAAAATTTTATTGATCCGAGAACATTTCTCTTAATACTTTTTAAACAGTGAACTCATATTTTAAAGAAATTTCACATTCATCATTACCATAAAATGATAAAATCTCCTTAAAAAAATTTATTTGGAAAAGATTGGATCCTCTAAAAAACGACTCATACAGTGCTACGATCACCTCATATTGATAAAA
Source organism: Picea engelmannii (assembly GCA_009831015.1). Classification (NCBI taxonomy): domain Eukaryota; kingdom Viridiplantae; phylum Streptophyta; class Pinopsida; order Pinales; family Pinaceae; genus Picea; species Picea engelmannii. The sequence goes on from ML821429.1 coordinate 72,373, forward strand.
AGTCCAGAGAACACTCTAGAAATGGAGATACATAAACAATTGCTGGTCACATAAACAGAAACGCATGAATTGCCGTTAAGTTATTTGGGTCAATGCGACTCGAAGGACATAAGACTTTCGTCAGGCCCAATATTGTCCAGCCCACGGGATGCTCCTACCCTACCATGTGCTCCCTGCCCTTCATTTCATATAAGAGGGATAGTAATCTCTTGTTTTCGTTAAGGTCTCATATAAGAGCGGAAGTAATCTCTTGTTTTCGTTAAGTTCAGATAGACCAATTTTAACCATCATTATCATAAACCTTCAGTCATGATACTTAAAGAGAAAGAGTGTTGGTTAAATATTAAACCAGAGACTGGATACTCAAAAACAAGTCTCAAAATTATGCAAATCCAAGGATACAGGATAGCTCACATACGGGAACTCGCAGAGTAAGGTAGAATGAGAAAAACGCCATTGCTGGAATCCTCTGCTTGATGGGAGTAATACCTGCACGTCTTCGTTTGGTTGACAAATGTAACTGTTTCCATGATTGTCTATTGGTGATAACTTCTGCAACAAACGTTTTCCTATCGTTGGACAGTGAAATCGCTAGGTATATACCGCAATCGATTGGTCTGCTGTGTGACAACGAATGGCACAGGCAACTGTCAAGCAATTTCTTAACTGGAATCCAAATGGCATGGAAATTAATGCCAAAACAAACTAATTTGCGGTTAAAATCGAAATCCCTATATGTAAAAAAACAAAAAAAAAAAACTTTTTCTTTTGGTCTTTCGAACTCGAGAAAATTTGTCCTTGGCCTGTACATTAGACAAGAATGAAGAAGGGAATCAATACACAACCCTCAATCGCTACCTTGACATGTTTGATGCAGATGAGAGCTTTAGACAGATTTCGTCTTCGAAATCAACACGATGCATCACATAGTAGTTCACAATACTACAATTCAACACAACAACAAATGACTAAGAACCTAAAGGCTTTCCTTGCTTGAAAAAAAATAAAGCCAACAAACCACACAATCTGTAGAGCCGGAGATGAATGGCTCCGCATTCCTGCAGTTTTCCAAATATTGCAGTAATAAATCATCACAATGCGGAGATTCCAATAAGGTCTGCGCTTGCAAGGAAAAATCTATTTTCAGATGATTTTAATAAAAATCGAGGCCGACGATTGAAAATCGGGAAGGAGATCGACGCTCTCGGTAGGAAATTCGTCAGTTTGTAGTTGCTAATGCTCAGCCCATTGTTGAGGTGAATAGTTAATTGTGAAGAAGAAAAATCACCAGGAGTTGGTATTCATGTTGGAATATATAATTCCTACTTATCTAATATGATGTATTAAGAATTAAAGTCAATCTCTACGTGAATTGTGTGATCTTATTATTAGGAGTTTGTTAGGGAGTTGGATTTATGAGATCCTAGATTCATGTTTATGGTTGAAATATTTGCTCAACCTCTCATCCTATATTTGGAATAAGTTAGATCTGATAACTATCGAGCTCTATATAATGAGCCAGAAATGTATTGTATAATGAATCAAGTAATCTCATAGTCTCTCTCATTTGTTAATTTGGTATCAGAGCGTTAGGGCTGGGCGTGACTCCCTCACGGGAGTGCCCAGACACATGAGGAGAGTAGAGGAATAATCTAATTTTTGAGTGTTGGCGGATCTTGAGAGAGGCGGATCCTTGATATATTGGCTGAGATAGCGAGATCACTGGCGTGAAGCATCTCGTGAAGCATCATCTGGAGTATCTGCATGTTCTCTGTTGACTGTGAGGAATTGGTGCGTTGTGAGAAGAGATTGGAAACTGCCTGCATGAAGAGACAGTCATTGTTAGTAGCCGCGAATATCATCCAATGGCCAATTGAAGAAATCAACGAGTTGCGGTCGGTTGAGCTTGTCGTCGAGAACGCGTTGTTTCAGCTGGGGTCTGTGATGGAAGTTGATGCAACGGAGGGTTCTCAGTTGGATATTGAGCTCGTTCTTGAATTCCCGGACGCTACTGCCATTGACGCGGTCGAAAGCGACTCGGTCTACAACTGTATCACTGGCGGAGAAGCTGCCGGTAGAGGCGTGTGTTTGACTTATAGGAGCTGCCGTTTAGAGCGTGGAGTGGTGCATGCTCATCTCGTCGACTGTTATTTGGATCTTGTCGACTGTTATTTGGAGTGCTGCGTGTTGTGTTCGTCTGTTGACTATTGTGTGGGGTTGTTGCTTGGAGGAGCCGTGTCCACTGACGTAGGGACGTGAATTAGAGGTGACTGAGTAGAGAGCCGGTGGAAGTGTTACTGGCTTAGAGGCATCTGGACTAGAATATCTCTCGCGGAATTGGATTTCCTTGGAGATTGGATTTCAGAGCAAATTCACAACTTTGAGGAGCTCGTACTGAGGTTATTGTTGTCGGTCTATACGTTGGTTCGTCAAGTGATGGTGGCAATGATGATGAAGATGCAGCAAATGCTGTTACTCTGGAGTCATTGTCTGATAGGGTTGGCAATAATGTCAGGAATGAATCATATGAGGAAGGAACTAGTGATCGCAATGAAGATACAAGCGGCAATGAAGAGGATTTTGACATAGATGATCAGGAAGAGTCTTGCAAAGAAGAGGAAAAATACACTGACCTGGACAAAGAAGTAGGAGCTCCACAGGAGGAGCTCTCTGTTGATGAAAAGAGTACTTCTGATGAAGTAAGCGTTTCTGATGAAGAAGGGGAGGCTTCTCATTTACAATCAGCTTCTAAAAAGAGGAAACTTGATGAACTTAACACAGGAAAAGATATGTCATTGCAAAGTCTTCGGGCTTTGAAAAAAATAGCCTTGGACAAAGTTGTAAAATCTAGCCTCGTCAATTCTGTGGGTCGGGATGATGGTATTTTGTCAGATGAGGATTTTAAATGCATCAGGGAACTTCAGGCAAAGAATGCTGCAAAAATAGCTTGGCTCCCATGTATTATCATGGTGCTACTGCAGCTATAATTGTTTATGACATAACAAATTCAGATTCTTTTGTCCGAGCAAAGAATTGGGTGTCGGAGCTGCAAAAACAAGGCAACCCAAATTTGGTTATGGACCTTGCTGGAAATAAGGCTGATGTGGCAGCGAAGAGGACAGTTGAAGCAGAGGAAGCTGAAACATATGCAAAGGAAAATGGTTTATTTTTCATGGAAACCTCAGCAAAGACGGTGCAGAATGTCAATGAACTGTTCTATGAAATTACATGGAGATTACCTAAAGCACAACCGGTGAAGTAGCTGCAGTGCAGTGGTTCGATCAATGAGTGCGTAATGGAAGCGAGCGTGATTTGTTTGCCCGTGAGCCCGAGGTGGTATCCCGGAACCACAATGTTGTCGAAGAGAATGCTCAAGAAGTTCTTCTACAGACTACATGGAGGTGTTATAGAGAAATGAAGTGAGGTGTACATGCTCATTCCGTCGGACTCACACATCCTCCAAATTAAGTCACTAAAGTAAGAAAGTGAGTTTGAGTTGTGCTTATATTTCTTGTTTGAAGGTGTGATGATAGTTATTCAAAGTTGTGTGAAGTGATTGTGTGTCTTGGTCAAGAATGATGATGAAATGTAAATGAACATATGTAATGGGCTTGTAATATTGGGCATATGATTGGTGAGAGTATTGTTGATATTTTGTATACTTGATTGAATTGTTGTAGGGGATGCATGATCGGTTGTACCCGACACCCCAGGTTATGGTCGAAGTTGTAATTCTTAACCATAGGCAAGCTAATTTCCCCAGGTTTGTTGTAAGCCCTGTTAGTAAGGCATAAACATGCATACATGTTGTAGCACAGAAGTGCGTGTGATCACAGGATGTGATACTCTCTCATAGGCAGAGAGATTGTTGTATCAAGTTGTGGAATTAACCACTAGGGTAGGTACAAGGGCGGCAGGTGTACTCGTATGCTAGCTTGATGTTGAATCAGAGACTTTGGATTTTCGATTCAAGGTGGGGATGTGAGATGGAAGAATCTCAAAGTGTGAGACCAAGTTGTGAGTCTCAGAGTGTGAGGGGCCAAGTTATGTTTAAGGGAGAGTTTAACATTGATGAACCATGCAGTTGAAAACAATTCCTAGAGAACTAGCGGTTACAACAACAGATGACCCATGTATTCCGGTAGATGGATTGTGTTTTATATGGACATCAATAATTATATGCAGGTACAAGATGCAAGAGGAAGCAAAGAAAGTTCAAGGATGAAGCCCATAGTAAAACAAGCTCAAGTGAGAAATTGAAGCCATGACAGTGATGAAGATATGACCACAAAGATATTTCGATAAGTAGTCATTAAGGGAGAGTGTTGGAATATATAATTCCTACTTATCTAATATGATGTATTAAAAAGTAGAGTGAATCTCTACGTGAGTTGTGTGATCCTATTATTAGGAGTTTGTTAGGGAGTTGGATTTATGAGATCCTAGATTCGTGTTTATGGTTGAGATATCTGCTCAACCTCTCATCCTATATTTGGAATAAGTTAGATCCGATAACTATCAGTGAGCTCTATATAATAAGCCACAAATGTATTGTATAATGAATCAAGTAATCTAACAGTGTTGTGTTATAATGTCTCTCTCATTTGTTAATTATTCAAACTCAACTGCAATACTGGTTATAGGCAATAATTAATTCCTCAACAACTGGTCTTCCCCTAGAGATAATCCACCCTTAATATCACCCAGAAAATTGGTGATTGAGCCGCTGGCTCTAGACTAGTTGGCGGTTAGCAGGTTAGATATTATTCATTTTTGTAAGTAGTCATTTTGCGATATGATTTTTCACTTAATACAATCATGCCCTGCAAACGGTTTGAAAATGAATGTGAACGGATTTTGTAATACAGTGTTATATATCATAAAATGTTCTTTTTAAGAAGTCACGGGTTTAAATTTAGAAGAGTAGGATATGTATATTTTTTTTTTTTAAGTTCATGTAGTCAAATTGCTGAGTCAAATTACTTAGCTGAAAGATACCTTCTTCCACAACAAAAAAAAATGTCATACTTCAATTTAGTTTTTAACTTAAATGTTACCTTAAAAATAAACAGTTATTATAGTATATTACCTTAAAATTAACTGTTTTTATCTTAGAATATACAGGGGATACCTTGACTTGATTTTTTCACTTATAGTTTCCCTTTTCCAGTAACTTGACTATCAAACATTCCAACTACTTACAGGGTTTACACCTTTAGACTTCTATATTATTTTGATGTTGTTACAAATTACAAGGCATTTATGCTACTGATGTTACATCTCAGAAAACCATTAAGCGTTGGTTAAGATAGTAGCCCTAGGTGAAGGGTATATGTTCTGTAAAAAGTATCCGTGAGCTTTTTCCACAGGCATCGTAGCCTTTAAAACTAAGCGATGGTTGAATTTTGGGTACTCATTAGAATGCTTTGTGCAGCTATTGTTAGACAATGAGAAGTATCTAGAATGTATTAAAAATTGTTTAGATTTTGTTTCAATAGTAAGCATATTGACTTTGAAGGTGGTTTGAGATCCACCTAGATAGAAGAGTTATTTAATCTATTATTAAACTATAGATGTAATAGTTTTCTCTCATCTATGTCTTTAATTTGGTATTAGAGCAACACTTTAACTAACCACTTTGAGGACCCACACAATTGTTGTTCCCGACATTTGCATAGAGAAGGAACAATAAGTTAATATTACAGTTTATTTAAATAATCTAAGTCCAACTAGGAAATTAGATTTTCAAACTCATTTTGAGATTCTTTATGGTTATAAACCTAATGTCAGTAATTTAAGAGTATTTGGATCCGCCTTTTCACATATTCCAAAGGATCAGAGAATAAAACTTGATGCAAAGTCAATCTTGTTTTTATTGGGTATTGTACTAATAAAAAAACATACAAATTGTTTGATCCTAGTTCACATAATTTTTTTGCAAGTAGAAATGTGATGTTTCATGAGAATCTTGATACAGTTGATAAAATGAATGATGCAGATGCTTGGCATAATGATAGTGATTTAAACATGTCAAAATAGATGCAATGGTTAAACATGAACAAGAACAGGTACAGGTTCAAGAATGAAATAAAAGCAATATGGACACTTCAAGTAGTCAGGATACATAAAATAGAGAAGAGTCACCACAGAGCAGGAGACAAGATGAAAGCAGTGAAGGACCTAAGAGGTCATCATGGAAAAATCAGCCACCTATAAGGTATAAAGACTATGTATTGATGTCTCGTGTAATGAATGTTGTAGAACCTATAAACTATGATCAAGCTAAGAAAACATGAAGAGTGGATAAATGCTATGAATGATGAATATGATTCCCTTATAAAAAATCAAACATGGAAATTAGTTGAACTTTTTGAAAACAAAGTCCCTATTGGAAGCAAATGGCTGTATAAATATAAATTTAAAGAAGATGGTAGCATTGACAAATATAAGACAAGATTAGTTGCAAAAGGATATTCACAAAATGAGGGAATTCATTATGAAGATACTTTTGCACCAATAGTTAAATTGACTACAATTAGAGTATTGATTGCCTTAGCTACAAACCATAATTGGAAAATACATCCGTTAGATGTCAAATATTCTTTTCTGAATGGTGATTTAAAAGAAGAGGTTTATTTGGTTCAACATTAAAGGTTTTTCAAGCAGGGACAAGAACATGGGTTTGTGAAAAGAAAAAATGATCTTAACCTGTATGTTTAGAAAGATGAAGAAGTAAATGTTTCTTTAATATCTTTATATGTGGATGATTTCATTATTACAGGAAGTGGATGCAAGTTAATTGAAGAGATTAAAATTCAGTTGTCTTAAGAATTTGAAATGAAAGATCTTAGTGAATTGCATTATTGTTTAGGAATTGAGGTTTGGACAGAGCCTCGGAAAACATTGATAACTCAAAGTAAATATACAAAATAAATTCTTATAAATTTAAACATGATTGAATGTAAAGCTATGTCAACTGCCTTAGAGAAAAATGCAAAGTTGCGCACTGAAGATGGATCTAAAGAGGCAGATGGTACTTTATATCGACAATGGGTGGGAAGTCTGAACTACCTCACCACTACGATACCAGACATTGCATACTCAGTTAGCATCATTATTCAGCTCATGACTAAGCCTTCAGAAAGTCACTAGAAAGTTGCAAAGAAAGTACTCTAATACTTGAAAGGAACAATAGATTTTGGTATTATGTATACTAATGAATTCAATGTTGGCCTAACATGTTTTTCTGATTCAGATTGGGTAGGAAATCCTAATGATAGGAGATCTACCTCAGGATATTATTTTCATATAGGATCAGGGGTTTTATCATGGAGTAGCAAGAAGCAACCTACTATTTCTTTACCGTCAACAAAACCATAGTATAAAGCCTTGACCAGTGCCACCTGTGAAGCTGTTTGGTTGTGGAGAATTCTTGCAGATGTCAAAGAAGAGAAAAATGGTCCAACATGCATCAACTCTGACAATCAAAGTGCTATCAAATTGTCACACAATCCAATATATCATGCAAGATCAAAACATATCGAGCTACAACATCACTTTGTGAGAGTGAAGATTGAATCAAGCTAAATTGATTCGATATTTTGTAATACCAATGATAATGTTGTTGATATATTTACCAAACCGCTTGGTAAATTCAAGTTTGAAGTTTTTAGAAGCAAATTATGTGTCATAAAAAATCAGTTTCTCCATTAAAAGAAAATGTTATAATAATGAAGAAACATCTAGAATCTATTAAAAATAGAATATTGTTTAGATTTTGTTTCATTGTTACGCATATTGTTGATAATTATACCAAAATAAAAATTTATTAATAAAAAGCATATGGAAATCATTTTAATTAGACAAAATAAATTCTTAAGTTGTATTAAATAGTTTGTTGGTGGGAAGTTACTTCGCTATTAATAAAATGAGAGTTTCAAAATAAAGATATAATCGTATAAGGATAGGATTTAAAGTTAAAAATCAAATTCTTAAGTTGTATTAAATAGTTTGCTGGTGGCAAGTTACTTTGCTATTAATAAAATGTGTTTCAAAATAAAGATATAATCATATAAGGATAGGATTTAAAGTTAAAAACAAAAAATTATATAGCTTTGTTTTAAAAAATAGGAATTAAAGTTAAAAAAAATGATATAGTTTTGTTTTAAAAAAATAAGATTTAATGTTTTAATAAAAAATTGATACAGTTTTGTTTTAAAAATTAAATGTATTTTTCATAAAGTTAATAATTTTTTTTATAATATTATTTTTTTAAATTTATATTAAAAAAATTAATATATATTTGATAAGAGGTGAAAAGTTTAAAAGTATTTATAATTTTTTTTATTAAGTACTTAATGATAAGGAAATAAGATTACGAGGAAGTATATTCTAATTTAGTTTTTTTATAATTTCATAATTAACAAATATATAATTTATTGAATTAAAATAATTAGTACCAAGGTTAAGAAGTATTTAATTATTTTATAATAGTTTTTTTTAATAGGAATTTTAATAAATATCATTTACATTGAGATTTGATCCAATGTCAAATTCAAAGTACATGTTAACAAATAAAGTACTTATGATGGTGAAATCTTCCTAACATGTCAAAATCTTATTTAGATTGAAATCTAAGTATTATTTTATTATGAGTTTTTCTCTTACTATTTTACAAAATTAAGACTTGCAATTTTGTCTAAATATATATTTATATCTTTTGGATGGACCAAGTAAATATGCATTCTTAAACTATTACAATATCATTGTAAAGATGGGCCTCACATAACCATGATAAGAGAAAATTAATGAAATGACAATTTAATAATAATGATATGGCTTATTGATATGATGTGAGTGATGTTGGGTATGTGTTGTATTTTTCGTATGATTATGCCATGAACTATACATTGGAATGAGAAAGGGGGTCTGCTTTCCCCCCTTGCTTAGGTGTTTCAAAAGTATATCCCATGAGAAAAAAAAATGAGTTTTTTTTTTGTCCATTGATGGCCTATTTTTGGTGTTTTCAGCCAATAGTTTTTTGAACCATTGTAATGTAATTCTAATCAAGGAATCTAATCCTCGTCAACAAATTAAGGTTTTGTATGTTTTTGGATCCTATATGTTGTAGTGTAATGGTGAAGTTAATATAATGAGAGTTAGAGGTGCATGTCTAAACATTTGTTGGTTTTCCTCGTTAAGGATTTCAAGGGTAAATTTCTAAGTAATCTGTGTGATTGCTATCATTTTCTTTAAGATTTATAAACAATTTGTATGTGCATTGGTATACTATAAAGTATTAAATCCTACAAGTGATTGAAAAAATATAAGATGGATTCATGTTGATTGTTGTAAATATGAGTAGCTATTTGGTCAACCTTTCTCTAAGGATGTCACCTCTTGAAAATGGGAAGAATTATAATAAAGGACTTGATCAATTTTCACTAAATAGTGCCATAAACTATTGATTTTTTGTTACCCCTAACATGATAATGAGGAAATTTACGTATTTGTCTAATATTGTTTTAGAAATATTTGTTTATGTTCACAAGGAGTTAGCTAGTGAGAATAAATGTTTTTCTAAAGATAATTAATGCAATAAATAACATAATTATTGCATTTATGGATCTTTTCTTTTAGTTGCATAAGTTTTATTTTATTATGTGCATGCAATACCAATGTCAAGGGAAACAAAATCTCCAATGATATCCCATCATACCATATAGAGTGCAAGATCACATACCCCACGTATCCTAGAGAATTTGTAGAATCATACCAAGGAGATGGTATATTTTGGGATCTTATTAGTGGCAATTATAAGGAGAATGGAGTTTTCTTTGGAGTATAATATATTAATTTCCAATACTTAGACCACCCATCATTCTGGTGCAATTCAGTTAGATACTATAAGCATCAAGGAAATCCTCAAGTCTACTCTAGGTACAATACACATGACCTAATACAAGCTTGAGTCAACAAACAAAATTATGATAATGATATGTGGTGTTCATTAGAATTACTGACATGTCACGAAGCAATATTTGACACTTATCGAGCTCAACCTTTGTAGTATAATATATTAATTTCCAATACTTAGACCACCCATCATTCTGGTGTAATTCAATTAGATACTATAGGCATCGAGGACATCATCATGACTACTCTAGGTGCAATACACATGACCTAATACAAGCTTGAGTCAATATAGAAAATTATGATAATGATATGTGGAGTTCATTAGAATTAGTGACATGTGAGGAAGTAATATTTGACACTTATGGAGCTCAACCTTTGTAGGATGCATCTTGTCTTATTCTTCTTTCATTTTAACTATTTTCATATTAATGGTAGGAAATGAAATATATTATCGATATGCATACGCATGTTTGATCCCTAAACCCTATACCACAAGACTTAATCCCAAATCTCACAAAATGGACTAAATGGTTTCAAAACATTTGATATGAATCATAAGGTAGAAGAAACTATAAAAAAAACATGTTTCTTAAATTCCCTTTGAAAATAGCCATGACTTTCCTCTCCATATATGTATGTTAGACCTAGAATGAAGATATGAATAAACATATATTCACAATATAACCTTTGATGACATTGATAGTAAATACCATACACTAAGGAATCATAAGTACCTTATAATTGGCCTAAATGTTCCCTATAACATGTCAGAGCTTGTATTCGAGGTAAGAATATAAGGGAATTATGTTGAGCTACACTGATAAGTGCAAGATAAGAGTTCCAAAATATGTCTTATGTGTTTCCTTTATGCTAGATATTATAGCGTTATAAACCATCATGTATGAAGTACTATACCATAACATAATACACCAAAATAGGCTATGTAATTTGAGGAAATAAACAAGACGCTTGTTAACAATCTTGATGTGAAGAAAGTACAAAAAGTGAGTCATGCATTTTTGTTGGATATAGTGAACAAAGTAAGGCTTACAAGTTGTATAATCCCCTCACTAATAGTATTGTTGTGTCAAGAGATGTGATTTTTGATGAAGGGGGAGTTTATGGTCATAAAAAATTCCATGATTATATGTCTAAATATGTTATGGATAGGGATATTATTGATGATATTGATAATGAGAAGCCCACTAATATTTTAGTTCCAAATTCTACAAACCCACCAAGTAGCTCCTCATCTAATGCTTCAGTTCCAAGTGAAAGCCCAACATAAAATTTAAGTTCTGCAAGGAAGGTAAGAATATTAAGTGACACTTATCAAAGGAGTAAAGTCTAGCACATGAAGAAAATCCAATAGGTGAGACAATAAATTTTGGTTTACTTTCCAAGGTTGATTTTGAACCATCATGTTTTGAAGATGTGTGAACTAATGAGGTTTGGGTGCAAGCAATGCAAGAAGTGATAGACTCTATTCACAGAAATTATATCTGGGAGCTTACATAACTTCCACATGACAAGAAAATGATTGGTACTAAATGGGTCTACAAGACTAAGTACAATAGTGATGGGAGTGTTGACATACAAAAGGAAAGATTTGTTGCTAATGGCTTCAGAAAGATGTATGGAATTGATTATGAAGAAACATTTGCACCAGTAGCAAGAGAAGTGACTGTTAGAATGATGATTTCATTAGCATCCCCCAAAAAATGGAGCATTCATCACATGGATGTGAAAAGTGACTTTTTGAATGGGTACTTAGAAGAAGAAGTATTTGTGAAAAAAACACAAGGTTTTGAAGTGAAAGGAAAATAGCATCAAGTGTACAAGTTGAAGAAGGCTTTGTATGGCCTCAAGAAAGCACCAAGAACATGGTATGCTAGGATTGATGGATATTTCCAAGAGAGAGGCTTCAATATAAGTAAAAGTGAACCTACACTTTACTACAAACAAGAAGGTAATAATATTCTTATTGTAAGTCTATATGTTGATGACTTATTATATATGGGTAGTAGTTCTTAGATGAAGGATGAATTCAAAATTGCTATGATGAATGAATTTGAGATGAAAGATTTGGGTCTCATACAATATTTTTTGGGTATGGAGGTTTATCAAAATGAGGATGAAATTTTCATTTTCCAAACAAAGTATGCAAAATATATGTTGAAGAAATTTGATATATGGTAGATTGTAAACTAGCCTCCACTCCAACTACTCATGGAATTTTGTTGTGTAGAGATGATGGTGTTGAAATAGTTGATGAGGAAACATACATAAGTATTGTTGGAAGTTTAATGTTTCTAACCCACACAAGACCTGATATTGCTTATTCAGTTTCTCTTGTTTCAAGATACATGAAAAATCCATCTGAAATACATATGAAGGAAACCAAGAGGATTTCGAGGCATGTGAAAGGAACTCTAAATTTTGGTATTCATTACTACACTTCTAAAAGGTTTAATCTTGTTGGCTTTAGTGATTTGGATTGGGGAGGTAGCTTGGATGACTGAAAGTCTACATCTGGTAATTGTTTCTCTTTTGGTTCAGGTTTGATTACTTGGAGCTCAAAGACACAAAGTATAGTTGCACTTTCATCCACAGAAGCAGATTCTGTTGCAGTCACCTCAACATGTACTCAAGAATTATGGCTTAGAAAAGTTTTAGAAGAAATTGGAGAGAAAAAAATTCATCCTACAATGATATTTTGTGATAACACTAGTGCCATAAAATTGGACAAGAATCCAGTCCATCATATAAGGACAAAACATTTTGATTTAAAGTATCATTTCATTCAATATTTTCTGCAAAAGAAGGAGGTAGAACTAAGGTATATAAAAACTCAAGAGAAACTTGCAGAAATTTTCACTAAGGCAGTTGCAAAAGTCCAAGTTTTTAAGTTTCGAGATTAGATTGTGAGCCCTCTCAGCATCAAGGGGGAGTATGTTGGTAATTGATGCAGTATTTTTAATCATTTGACATGATGCAATCTATTTGCAGTTTTCTTTTCTATCAGTTAGTGTTTAGATATAGATTGTCTGAATAAATAATGCATGCAAAATGTATGAGTAGTTTTCTAAAATTAATTGTTGTAAGCATTCAATCAGGACAGCTAAATTTTTGTTCTATGAGGCTATGTATTGTTATGAAGATCAAGGTTGATCAGTGTTGAACACAACCTTTTTGTGAAAGTACCTCAATAATAATTTCTTCTTTCTTTATGCATGGATTGTAAGCATGATTATATGATATTGTGATTTAATCATTTACTATATTGTTATGCTATTCTAATTGAATGATTATCTAGTCGAGAGATAAGCTTGCATAGATCCTTCAAAATCCCCTTGTAGGAGGTCCAACAAATCCTCAATCCTGGGAAGAGGTTATCATTTTATAACAGTTTCTTTATTAAGGGAACAATAGTCAGTGATGAGCCACCACTCAGAAGTTTATTTCTTAGGGATACTAAAGGCATGGGATGCATAGGGGGATGCTCAAGGTTTGATGTGGCCAGATTCCAGAACTTGGCCAACTTGGTGATCAATTTCAGAAGCTTCACAAGGCACAAAATAGTAGGAAGGGGCGTTCGGTAAGGATGCACATGGTATCAGGTCAATGGAATGCTCAATAAAGCAAGACATGGGTAATCGTGTGGTTTTTGTGAATACATCGAAAAATCCATTGAGCAAGGGGATCATGTCCAAATGGGTAGGAGTGGACAAATTATTAGGTTTAAGAAGATGCACTAAGAAAAAGGAGACATATTTATTGATATTGAATTTCTTAATAGACTCCTTGTCGGTAAGTGACATAGTCGGATTAGAAGTAGATGATGTGAGAATGTAGGTGCGCCCATCCAGTTGCATATGATATTGGTGGGACTTGGCATGGTATACGACATGTTGGGCCTGTTGGTAGGGGAGGCCGATTAATACATCTTCACAATCCAGAGGCGAGACATCACATTCGACTGTATAGTGAAATAGACCAATGGAGAATGTGACCGCACAACACCTAGAGACTGTGAGACGAGGGCCGACCTTTTGTACCCAAACAATATTGTATGGAGATCGATTTGAAGTAGTGGGTAGTTCGAGGAGTTGTACCAAGTTCTGTGAGAGGAGGCCCTTTTGGATTCCATTGTTCATAATGAGGGTGGCCAATTTGTGTTTGATCTGGAAATTATGGGTGAAGAGAGGAACAATAGATGTGCCTAGTTCATCGGTGGTCATTAAAATGAGAGATGGATATCCTTCAGTAGGGTTTTTAGGGGAAACCACTTCACAATATGTTGGGTAGTCAATCAGAGAAATATCGATTTTTTTTTGTTAGTCGCAAATTATTCAGTGCGCGACAACTGACAGAAGAGTGTGAATTGGTCTTAAGGAAAACAAACTAGGGTGCATCATGGGATGAGGTGAGGAAGAAATGTGGGCCAACCTATGGGAGAGTAGGATAATTCCCAGGAGTGGATGGTCCTACTTGAGCTTGAGGATAAGAGAGTCGAGGTACCACCTTACGTTCAACGATAAAGACCTAAAGAAAAGGCTTGTCGAAACAAGGAATTTCAAACATATCTACTTCGTGATGGATGCTTAACAATAATTCATAATTGAAATTGAAAATCAATACATCTTTTGGATTGGTGATGTGGAGATGGATGCACAGTTTGTAGAAGATGTTGATGCATCCTTGAATGAAATTATTTTCAAGTTGTTGGAGCTGCAACCATCTCGCGAAGAGGTTATGGCAATAGCCCGATGGGTAGAAGTTCTTTCTATGAGAGCATGGAAGAATCCATCCCATGTTGCAATGTTTGGTGTTTATGTCTCGATCGGGTCACCTGTATCCATGATCATGGAATAATTCTCTAGTTGAGTGTCCCACCATGGTTGTGCAATTCCCTTGAGTTGCAAACTTTTGTTCTAAAGCTTCATGTCTTCTTTCATCTCAGGAAATGTAAAAAATTATGTTAAAATAATGCAAAGCAAAGAGACGACATCCTCACCATTCATTTGGCCCCAAAAAATTGGTAATTGGAAGCAAGTATCAAGATGCATGGGTGTTGGATCTCTGAACTATTGCACATGAAGTAGCTCTTGGAGAGCCATCATTAAATCCTAAATTGGAGTTTTGGAAGTGGATGCATAACCCTCTATATATGGCTCTCTTTGCGGTGGAATAATTTTTATTCACCACATATGTTGATATGTTACTTGATGTTTCACTAAGAATCATTCAACTCTTGAGCACACTGAGAAAGAATCAGTCAGTACCATGAAGAGTGCATCTCGAGAATGATGCATGATGAATATGCTATAATCGTTGTGGAAGGCACACTAGAAGCTCTAAGAAGGAAATATAGATATGAGAAAGAAAAAATTGTTGGATGGCCTCTCTTATGAACTCAATGGTTGAGCAGAAGCTAGCTTGGATCTAGGCTATGATACCAATTAATTCACAATTCTATCTACAAAATAAAAAAATGCAGCAATCGAATAGACTGACACATAATAATTAAATGTTTCACAAATACAAGTACGCAAATAATGAAAGATAAAAAACACTTGAAGAGAGAATTTAGTGACCATTCCTTGTATTTCAGCTAGAAGAAATCCTTTTTATTACACTAGGCGAATTTTGGTTAAAAAAAAAGGAAGAGTCTTTATGATTTTATTTCTGACTCACAAACATTGTTTCAATTTTTATTAATTGAATTCCTCATGAAAAAAAAATGTTAATTATTTATTAGGAACCTCCCTGCTTAGCTAGACTGGCGATGGAAGTTTACAATATAAACAACTATATGTCCTCATATTGACTATTGACTAGCGAAGCAAGATAGGTGCACTCTGTGGTGGCCCAAAATCCCATTCGGGTCTTTTGTCTTCACTAGAGATATTATCAAGGGACATATTGCTTTTGTGTCCCTTCATTCTTGGCTCTACTCCTATTTCCTTATTCAACACATGAAATGTTGAAGGATTCTTTGTTATTCCTTTTATTTCCTTTTGGATGTCATGAATTTTCATAAACATCTAATCCATGAAATCTAATATGGCACCTATCTTTTTGATTGCTTCTTTCAAACTTGTGGTATCAATAAGAACATGTGTTATTATCTCCATCTTGTCATTGAGGTTCTTCATATCTACCTTTTATTTCTTGGCTTCTTCAACCAGCTTCAAGACATCCCTATGTAATTCATCAATATTGGGACCAATAAATTGAGCTTCAAAATTACCCCAATTTAATAATTTGCATTCATCACTTATTGATTTGACTAATTACCTAACAAGAATATATTCTCTTTTTCTTTTTAATCCTTCAGAATGCTAGTGTAAAGGAATATTGGGCAAGTTTCTTCCTAAGAGAAAGGGCATTGATCCTGTTGGATTCCTTTTGGTAGTCCCTAAGCCCTCTCTTGGCAAGGATAACATAATTAAGTTAGTTGATGGTCTAAGGGATCTATGACCATGTATATTATTCATTTTTTCTTGTCAATTAGGACAATCTAAATATTCTCATGTAAGACTAGTTTTTTTCTATGCTTCATTTGTCATTTGAGCATTGAGCACATGTATGCATGTCTGGGGTAGAAGCGTATAATTATGGATATCTAAAAGACAAATATTTGTTAGATATATGCATACTGATAGGCTTCTTAATATGTTTTTGTATTAAGTTTTGTTGTACCACTTCTTTTTAAAACCATCATACTTATATTCCCATTCAATTAGGTAGAAGATTCCAATATAACTAAATGTTACAGGTTGAATTGTAATAGAAATAAAATTGAGTTATAAATAATTTCAATTTTTTAAATATTGTAAAAATAACTTATTACACAACATTTAAATGCTATGGACCTTAAATTTGAGTGACAAATAAATATACCATACACAATTGAATAGTTTAATTTTTTCAATACAATTAATGCTTTGTTTATAAAACTAATACATTTATTATAAAAATATATTTTTAGTTCTTTTAACAAAGTTATTGTTTTGTTTATAAAACTAATATATTTATTATAAAAATATATTTTTAGTTTTTTTACAAAGTTAGTGCTTTGTTTATAAAACTAACACATTTATTATAAAAATATTTACATTTATTATAAAAATATTTGTTGAATTAAGTTTATATAGAGAAAAAATAGTTTATACTATAATATTAAGTTTATTTATTCATTTTTATTCTTAAAAATTTTAAAAATATAATTTAAAAATAATTTAAATAATTATGATAAAAATGGATTATGTAATTCCTCTAAAAATATAATTTTTATAAAAATATAAACTGTTATAGGATTTATGTACCCATTTAAAAAGATATGTTCACAAACAATTTATTCAAGAATTGTAACAAATAAATCAAACAATAGAAAGTGATAGAGATTAGGTTCTTTACACTATCTCTTTGCAATTTGGAAGGAATGTAATAATTTCAATTTGGTTACGAGGATGTGAATTTTAAACAAAATAATTGCTTTTTTTTTTATTAACATGTATAATGTGATAAGGTTTCATCTATTTCTCATCAAAATTAATTTTTAATAATTTATTTAGAATAAATGTATTAAATACAAATAAATTAATATTTGTTAATGTATTTAAATTTTCTCTAGATGATACAAATATTGAAGAAACTATTGTTTTTAAGATGAGATTAATATTAAAGAAGGTTTAAAAAAATGAAAGGAAAGGGGTGATTCCTAAAATATTTTTTAAATATGGATGAAAGTTAATATACAAATGGACATTCATTTCACATACTAAATAGTGAATTAAAGCAGTCTTTGAAGAAACTATTGTTTTGAGGATGAGATTAATATTGAAGAAGGTCTTAAAAAAATCAAAGGAAAGGGGTAGCTCCTAAAATATTATTTAAATATGGATGAATGTTAATACACAAATAAACATTTAATTCACATTTTGGAGAGTGAGTCTAGGCAATTGTATTTATCAATCATGAAACATGTTGAACTTATATCATATTGAGAAATTTAAAGTAATCGAATTTTAAGGTATTTTGTGGCTATAAAATATTTACTTCAAAATTGTATAAAGACTTATGTGACTTGTGGGTATAATATTTATATTTATAATTGTATAAATACATATGTGACTTGTGTGGGTACAAGGGAATACCTAAATGTCTTTAATTGATTGATGAATATTTTTTATATATTAAAATATTATATAAAAAATTAAGTGCATAAATTTGCTCGACTCCTTTTTATTCTATTTTGGTGGACGAAAGCACATAGAAAACAATGGAGCAACACTTTATTGTGTATATTACATATCTAATGGAGGGAGGAAGACAGCCACATAAAAAAAAAAATTCTTTGGAAAATAAAGGATGGTACTACAAAATCAATGTATGAATCCCTATTAGGATTATTATTTGAAATGGATTTACCAAAATAAAAAATTGTGAGATTTTGGTCACATGGAGCTTCATCTATGATAAATATTCATGAAGGTAGGTCTGGTTGCTAAGGTGATTCATGAAGTGCCCCATTTTTTATGCATTCGTTATTAGGAATTTGCTATGATTGATGATTCAAATTAATTTCTAGAGTTTAATTATATTGATAAGTTGACCAATAAGATACAAAAAACTTAAAAGTTTAACATATTTATTTCAAACTAATATAAGTTATGGGTATTTCAAATTCATCAAATCCAATGGCTTTCTAGCGATATGGGATGAACATGCTTGTCAATATTATTTCAACATTATTATTACAAGAATGCAAACATGATGTAGAAAGATTTATGAAATGGAAAAACTATTTCAAGTTCAATTTTGTATTCATTCACCAACAGATGTTCAACTAAATTAAACATGTTAAGTTAGTGATTTCAAGACAAACATATTGATATAATATCTATTGGTACAGATGTTGTAACTAAATTAAGTAAGCTCAGTTAGCGATTTCAAGAGGAACACATTGGTATAATATCTATCTATATGCAATTAGATATGCTCATTGAAACATATTCTCAATATGTTCCATATTTCCTAAAGAAATTAGAGCATGTAAAATTGTAGTTTATTGATTATACATGAGGTTGGCATGTGTATATCCTAATATTTGAATCTATGCATAATTCACTTGGGTTAGGTACTATGTAAAATTGTTTTCACTTGAGTAAAACATTTTTCCAAAAGTTGATTGATTTATAGGTGTATATATTTGGTACTATTCAATGCAACAAAATTCTCACTTCCCATTTTTACTTTGTAGAAGAAAATGAAAGAGACTCTGAAACAAAACCATGGTTGAGATGCCTATGTGGAAAAACTGATATTGGAGATTTTCCAATAATTGATATAGAAAAATGTGAAGGTGAAATAGAATGTTTTATTATTAATTTGTATATGGAAAGTTTTATTATTACTTTACATTGGGAATGTCCAAAGAAAATCATGGTTGGAGCATGGGAACAATGTAGAGGAAAACCTAAGTGGTGTGACTTTTATCCAAATTTAATGAAAATGCTGAAAATAAGCATTGCTAGTTGTGAAAAGGCTTGTATGAAAATTGATAATAGATATAGCCTTTTTTAGAAGCATTATACACTTCTATGTTTTTATCCTTATTAAGTATATTGGAACATAATTTATGAAGATTGAACATGAATGAAATTGAAATTGTGTCAAATAATTTGAATATCATTTAATTGTTTAGAAGTTATGTTTCAAAAGTGGTTAGTTAAGAATTAATTTTTTTTTATAATCAATGAGCTGTAAAATAATGATCTATGTATGAAATTTTAGGTCATTTTTCTTTTTCATATGATTTTTTTTTCTTCAGATTGGCAATGTAAAAGGGTGAAAATGAAGGTAACCCTTCAAATTAACTTTTCTCTTCAAATTTAATTAAGGAAGGGATGTATAAATTTTGTCCAACCATCAATGGCTGCAAACAAAATTCCTCCAAATGGAAATTGACCAGTTTTGAAACTCTCAAATATAAAGATTGTTTTGAACATGTCAAATATAGAGATTGGAAACAAAAGCTTCTTGAATTTTTGTATCAACTTCTTCTATTCATTGGATACCACACTATTCATCATCCAATAAACATGAAGGAAAATACACATTATCAATAATTGACTTACTACATGATGTATATATTACTTATCATGGTTTTATAGCTTATCAATATATCAACCATTGTATATGAACCATTGAATTGAATTTTCAGTCTATGTCTATCAACCATTGAATTTTTCATTTAATTTTTAGCAGTCATCAGATCAAATCAGTCTTCGTTGTCTTTTAACTCTTGCGTTCACTGTTTGGATGTGCAGTGAATATGTTGCAAAATTTTGTAGTGTGGAAAGTCGAAATTATTTGGTTCTTGACCCACAAAATACTTATCAGAAGTTCGACCACGTCGTAGATCAATAGTCTACGGTTTCTTTACAAACTCCGGGATGGGATGACCAGAATGGAGTATGCACTATTAAAAATAAAGAAATCACTAGTGGGAGGATGGATAATTGTTTGGAAGAGGAACCATATTGTTACCTTTAGGATAATTTTAGAGGAGTTATGCAATACTAAAACAATTTTTTTTTTTTTTTTTTGTTGACTTTAGAAAATATTTTGACATGATTCCTAGGAAAAAGCTTTGGAATAGGTTGGAAGAGATAAAAGTGTCTCTTGAGTTGAGAGCTAATGCAATAAGGATGTATGAGAACATTATTTCTAAGTTTAAAAAAACTCAAGGATGGTAAAAAAAGATTAACTGCAATATCAAAGTCAAACAAGGTTGCCCCTTGTCCCCTACCCTTTTTGGCATATACAATGGCAAGTTAGAAGATTTATTGGAAAAATCAGGTTGTGTCAGCCCTACTCTCATTGGAATAGTCATCAATCTTCTTCTTTATGCCGATGATATCATTCTTATGGAAAGGAGTCCACATGATCTTGAAAACCAACTAAGAATCCTCAAGGATTTTTTCTCCAATATGGGTATGAATGTTAATACTAATAAGGCTAAGGTAATGATTATTAAATCCAATAATATCCCTTATTGTAACAACCCCTTTGTTACAGCCATGGGCGAAGATTTTATTTTTTTTGTTTTTTTTTAAGAATTAATAGGCAAGAAGGCAACGACGACAACGGTTTAACCACACCACAGACAATGAACAGAAGCATGCAACCCAAGAAACATGCAACTACGACTCCACTCACTAGCACAAGGGAAACTGGGCAAACATTCGCAGAGTAACAAGGAGGAACGATGACCCGCCCGACGCAACAAGACACTCCTACACGCTAAGGGACAACTTCCCCTTCCTGACATAATGACGTTGACGAACAAGACTAGAAACTCAAGGCGTGCACGAAGGCATTCCACCCATGCGCCTAAGAAGCTTACAAGGCTCGACAACACTCCCCAACACGCACCAACTCCGGCCAGGTTTTCGTTCACCGCTATCCCATTGGGCATGCCATGATCCCCTCATTAGGAATCATGCCATCCCCAGGTGATAGACGCGTTGACAACCTTGGCACCACTCATCCTATCAGGACCGAGGACTTTAGATAAATCCGACACACTAGAAATTGAATACCGAAAGGAAAACCACACCCATACACCAACAAAAGGTCGACGAAATGTCAGAGGATGAAGACAAGGGATGATGAAAGCCAATACATGACATCGTCCCTGACCCAACCAATCACCTAGTCTAAACTAGTCAATGATTACAATCTATTTTACATGGGTTCCATTCTAAACGGGGCACATCAAAGTTACAATTAGTCAATAATGCACCAACTAATTTAATGTTAATACAATCAATATTGCAAGTCTAAGTAATCAATACTAAAACTATAATTATAAATACCATCTAACCTTCATTATAACCAATTTAGCAAGTATAAAATTGGCAATCTAGTCTTTACTCACCAACCTAATTTTAATCATTATTACAACCTAAATGGACAATTCTATTTTAATCCAAAATCTCCATCTAACTAGCCATTAACTTGAATAGCAATATTAACAATATTAGTGTAGGATGCTACTATTATAACACTTATGAACAATTTAATCTCAACATGTAGTCTAGCTATATTGACCGAACCAACAATATTAGCTGTCTATTATCATTGAGAAGGAAACTGCTAACTACTAACATCGTTGTAGCAATATAACAAGGCAATTAACATAGCAGTTACCTAACAATTAAATTATCAATAACAAGGAAATTTACATGACTATTATCATAACAAGTAATATAGAATTAACAAGGTGATTAACATGTTGATTAACATAACAATTAATATAACAATAACAAGGCAATTGCATGATTGTTAACATAACAATTAATAGCGCAATAGGAAGACGATTTATATAATTGTTATCATAACAAGTAATATAGCATTTAACATGGCAATTAACAGTAAGAAGGAAATTGTTGACCATTAATATTACTGTAGCAATTGTTCTCGAAATTAATATGGAAATTACTATAGCATTTATCATTGCAATTAACATGGTAATTAACAGTAAGAAGGAAAATGCTAACCATTTGCAAGATACCAGATATATAAAATATGTAGAACAGAAATGAAATGCTAGAAATGACAGAATAACAGTAAAATATCCAGCATAATCTTCACAATACACAGAAATGATATACGAAATAGCAACATAAATAGCACTTTGAATCAG
>ML821429.1:109572-134437 GCA_009831015.1 Picea engelmannii
TTCACCTGAAAAGGGTCCAAAATAGACGAGTTAGAAGACTCTTTTATTAATAAAATGATAAAAATTAAATTCTATAGACTAGCTACAGAATCATGCGATTCTGTAGCTAGTCTAAATGAGATACAGAATCAACATCAGAATCGTTTCTCAACAAATCAAATCCCTCTGTTATGAGATCATTTTGATATTCAATTGAAAACATAACAAATCACAAACACTTCGTTATACTTGTCTCATCAACAGAAGAAATCATCGAATCGAATAGGATTATCATAATAACTGTATAGCAAGCAATTTAGGCTGTGAACGAATTCAAACCATAACTGACACATAACCAAAATCGTAACAGGATCGATCAAACATAATTTGTTATAGATTTCGATCTTTGATCCTTACACATCGAGCAGACGAGATTGATTAATTTTGATCACAATTGTTTCAATCAAACGAATCATAACAGTGTTTGACCAATTCATTTCACAAATCTAAAATACAGAGAATCAATTATAATCTAAACTCGACTCATAGGACAAACTTGCCAAATTAGAATAAGAGCGAATCGATTGGCTAAGGTTTTCACATAGTTGTTATGATTCGAATTCATTTCCCGATTCGGGCGCGAATGTTATTTGAGCGTATTGTTTTCATCAAAGAAACAGAGTCATTATCCTTAACTTGGAAACAATCAAATATAGAACATCACATGACACAACATCGTAACAAGTATCCTCTCGAAGACATTTACCAATCATAGCATACCAATGATAACGAAATCGAATCCGAGCAAAATCGTTTTCTAAATTAAGCATAAAAATTTCCTGTTGGGAGTGGGCACAAAACGAATTGAATTGAAAACACACCATTACTTTCGTTGTTTCACTCAGACAAACTTAGCAAATGAAATCCAAACGAATAACCATTCCAATCCAAATAAAAATCTATGAGCAAATCATATATCAAAATTCCTTCTATTTTTATCAAAACGAAGCCATGTACAGGATGATCACCGAATGATAGAGGCATTTAGATGAGTGATCAAACTATTTAAAAGTTGAATTCAAATCATTATATCAAACTAGATTATTTTCAAAATAAAACGATGTCAAAACCATACCTGTGTAGCGACGAGGCTGCTTGATTATGCCATCTTGGAATTTACAATAGCTATGGCTGATTCCACATTTTTGAACAGGATGGAGCCGATTGTATTTTACTTTTTTATCCACTGCTTGGAGCTTGGATTTTTGATTGGTTAGGACTGTAATATGGTCCTCCAATGATTGAATCTTTGACTGGAGTATAGGAACATCAATAAAATATCGTTCTAACCATGAATTGCATTGGTCACAGGGTGACTGTGTGGGTTTAGACAGAGCGGTGAGGGTTTGGCCAAATGACCGAGGGTTTCACAAGTCAATTTAACACTTCGGTAGTTAGGGTCGTCCTTTAGGCAGGGGGTAGGTTTGATACAAAATTGTAAGGGGGATCAACACATAAACCTTGCGAGTAGGGGTACTCGCTAGTCAGAAAACGCTCAATATCCAAATCAAAATCCTCGCTCAAAACTATAGGGTTGGAATCGACAGAGGGTTTCGGCTTGTTTCTGGCCATTCTTGAAATGAGCCGGGAATTCCTTTTCCCTTTGGCATTTGCAGCAAGGTTTTCCTTGAGCTTTTTTCTCATAGGCTTTGTAATGGATTTTGCACTCTTAGTTACAATGTCAGGTAAGTCCACATGAGGGTTGGCTGAGGGTTTAGGCAGTAGGAGGTGCAAGGGTACAAGCGGTTCGGGCTTGGTTTCAATTACCACAGGTTTATCAACCTATACAGGGTCGGTGTCTTCAAAGCCATTACGGGCGATGAAGGCCTTCCAACTATCACCATGCAAGTTCAAATGATAAACAACGATGAGCTTAATAAGCCCATGGTGAAACAGGCTGTTGTCAGCCTTGTGCCTCTTAAACTTTTTGGACATTTTATACAGGCTTCGATGAAAATAGAAAGGCATGTTTAGAGGATACCCTATAAAAATCATCAATAGACGGAGGTGGTAGAGGAAAAAAATCCCGTATCGACCTTCACAGGTCACAAACTGCTTGATTAGCATTAATAAATCGTGCCATCGTTGTTTAAGCATAGTTACGGGTATACCTCTATCACAGGAGGTGATTTTGCGCGATTGAAACAACAATGTCCACGACACTTCCTCGACCTTGAAATTCTTAAACCAACACTGTCTGGAGGTAGGTAACCCCATAGCTAAGATGATAAATTGTTCATCAATATCCAACTGCATATCCCCGACCTTGGCTCGACAGCCATCAAAATTCATGGAAAACTGTCATGCTACACAAAGGTTAAAAGAATCAAAACGTTTCACAAAGGTAAGCCATCCACTGTCTTCCAAATCTCGGCGGGCATTGTCAAACATCAACAGGGCTTGACTACCATTGGGTTCAACTCACATGACTGGTTCCATGGAGCTGAATACATGGTAAGGGAAGGGTTTGAATCACCAACACACACAGGAGCAGAACTACCCAAGACAACAACAATGAACAAGCAAAAGGGATAAGCATTAATGCAAGCATGTGAAGGTAGTGGAGTCTGCCATGTAAAATATTCATTATCCAAGTACAACCGCTAATTTTCATAGCTGCTCACTCCATAATAATAGTTCAACCATTAAGTCATGTGTACAACCAATAAAATCAAAGGTGTATACCAATGCGCGCAAGTGTTATACCATAATGTTTAAAAATATGACATATAAATGAAAACCCAAAATCAACTATGTGCCAATGTATATAATCAAAAGTTTAACCAAGGTGCCAGACGGTATTCATATAGTCGACAAGCCAAAAATTATGAAAAGATAAACATAAGGATTATATCATATATATATATATAAATTTTAATCAAAACCCCTATGCATTTTCATAGAATCAATGATCAGACAAGTCATATAAAGTGTAAATCCAAATGCTAAATACCTTACAAACTTAATAGAACCAAGTTACACAATCAATCGAAGTATGAGAACTGATTAGAGACCCTTTCCAGTTGTATAATGATCAATAAAAGGCAAGCACAATAGGCGTAAGGACATAAAAGATATTGACAGTTCAAATAATGATCGAAAAACGACTTCGAAAGGAGAAGTTTTCACGCTTACAGTCGTGAAAACTTAACGAAGACAAATATGTAAATGTCGCAAGAAATGTAAATGTCGTCTATTTGAGAAATGCGACGAAAAACTTGATGTTTGCAAGACATAGGTGTAGGCAGCTTATAGGATCATAAAAAAGTGAATTGGTTGCCAACATGATTGCAACTATATTCTTTTATTTCTTTATTTCTTCCCTCTGTTCCATTGGCTTAATCGAAGGATCAATATCGATACATGTTGGTTTTCTAGAGCACTTAAACAAAGTTTCGAATCATATTTTTGGTTTTTGTTGAATAAGGTAATTGATATTTGTTCAAGTTCTTATTGGAATAACAATTTATATGTTGAAAGATAAATGTTGAGCATCTTTTCAAGGTGAAGTCTTTGTTGAACATATATTTTACAAATAACTATAAAATTCACGGGAAATAAAAGTTTGGGCAAGAGAAAATATGATCGCACTCGAGATGATACTCGCGAAATCGAACAAAGGAAAGAGATTTATCAGAGAAATAAACAAGAACGTCCAAATATTCAAGAAACAAAAGATGATAATGTCAATAGAGATTTTTGACAAGAATAAGTTCAACCAGGTATGCATGCACATATGATGATCGAGAACATGACACACATTGGGACTGTATTCATAAAGTACAGAATTCAAAGTATAGAATTCAAATGTAAAATATTGTAAATTTAATATAATTGATTGTAATTACAAATTGATGTTTTTCAAAATTTACATAAATAGATTTGTCTCATAATGTCAAAGAAGATGTTGAAATTGAAATTGAAGCAGAACACAAATCACCTATAGGTATGTACATAAATTTAGATAATATAAGATGAACACTCAAATATATATAATTTAGTGAATTTATGTTCGTGTTATGTTTTTTAATATAAACTTTAAATTGAAATATGTAGGAGAATCTATCAGCATTGATGATGAAATATTAGAAAATGTTGATACTGACAAATTTGGGAAGAAAAAACTAAGCATTATATAATATATTGAACTAAGAATATGTATAATACTTTTTTCAAAGATGAATCAGTAACAGTACAAGCTCAACTTTTACTTTGTCTAATGAAGTCAAGAAAGTTAAAAGAAGCTACATCATTATTAGGTATTCAAAATTCAACAAATGATACAAAGGTGACACATAATGTCTTTAACAATATAACTAGTGTATTAAAAGCTTTTGGAAAATCTCAAAAAGAAGATGTTCATGTTGGACGTAGAGCGATACAAACAACAGTTGTTTCATCTAACAATATAAAAGATCGTTTGACATGACACATGGCAAAAACGATGGGAACGTCAAGAAAAACATTGGACAAACATAGAAAATTTCGTTTCCAAATAGATGTAAATGATGAATTGGCTTGTTGGACAGTGATTTCTAGACAACCCTACAAAGATAGACTTGCAGAAAATGTTAAAGAATTGGCCCGTAATTGTTGGTTTGAAGAATCTCGTGTTTCACCACATACAAGCGATGTGTTGCGATGAAGAATAACATGAAATCAATATGAACAACATCCAAAACATATATTTCGAGTGACACAAATAGATTTGTTTAATAATTTCAAAGAAGAGCACAAAGAAGTTAAAATTTCCATCAATACATTTGTGCAACAAAAACCATGGTTTGTTAGACCCATCACTGTCTATGACATGTGTTGATGTCGTTATCATGTGGAGTTTGAGTTGTATTACGTCACTTTTTTGGATTTTGGTAAAAATTTTTGGCCAGGTTCACCTCCTCCTTCCACATTCCGTGTTTTTATATTTGAAATTCTATTTGAAAGAGAAGATGATGATTTATTTTACAAAAACAAATGTGTTGGTGGAAAGAAATGTGATCATTGTGGAAATCTAAGTTTTTTCATTCAAAGTATCATATTGATATGAATGATCAATCATTTTCTAATATAAGAGTGAATTGGAAAAGATATGAATATATGAGCAGTAGAACTCCACATTCTTCAAATGTTATTTCCAAAAGGATTGATCTGAAGGTAGATAATATCAGCGTGATAGAATTTTTGAAGAAGTTTGAGGAAGAAATCTATAAATACACTAAGCATTCACATAGAGATCAATGACAAGATCTACAATTCAAACAATCCCATGAAGTGTTTCCACCAGGGACAATTTTTTTTGTAGTTGATTTTGTAGAGAACTACACATTCGTTGGACAAAAAGAAATACATAGAGAATATTATCATTCTGATCAAGTCACGATATTTTTCCATGTTCTATATATACATGCTCAACAGATTATTCCAAAAATAGAAAGCACCAATGAAAATCAACATGTTATTAAAGAATATCACTTTTACATAAGTGATGATCGAGCACATGACACACATTATGTACACCATTTTTTTGATAAATTTTATGATTCATTTAAAGAACGCAAAATCATATTCGATCGACATTGGATATAGTCCGATGGGTGTGTGGGTCAGTTCAAATCCGCACGATCATTCTATTGGTTATGTTGTCTTCATAAAAAAATAAACATGAGACATTGTTGGAATTTTTTTGAGAATGGTCATGGAAAATGAGAGCACGACGGTGAAGGGGCATATATAAAACGAGCACTTCGAAGGTATCAGCTAAACCCTTATGCCGATCGATTTGAATCCGATAAACAAGTTGTTGAATGGTGAAACATGGTTCTAATCGATGAATATAATCCGTCAACGGATGTGCGAAGGTGTGTCAATGTATAAATGTTACATGTATGCGCACAGGATATATAAATTTGAATGTGTTCAAATTTATATTCAATCTTAAATCATTTTCTTGAGAGATTTCAAGTTAACAAGTTCTTGTCTTGTGCAGGTTTTTTTGCTATGTTGGAATCCAAGATGTAAATAGATCAATCCCATATGACGCCGGTACAATACCTAGGACAAGAAAAATACATTCAGTTAAAACAAAATGTTTTCAAAATGAGTTTTCATTTGATATATGAAATGACTCTTGTTTTTGTTTAGTTTGCATAGAGGACACAAAATCCATAGATATTTGTGAGAACGCAAAATGCAGGATATGTTAAAGCTTGGAGACATACCAAACTTAATGTAAAAGGGAAAATGCCACTTTCGAGCTCAGAGGAGATGGAATCAAATGAAACTATAGTGTCAGTGGATGGCGATAGAGTTTCTGATCTTGTAAGAGAAGGTAAAATTTTTAGGTTTAATTTTTTTCAAATAACTTGTAGATACATACCTGTGTCATAATCTAACATGAATTATTTGTTGTCCAATATATCCAATTATTTGTAGGAGATTTTTTTTCCATGGTTGCACCTATATAAAACTTTGAAAATGTGAAATATTATTTGATGCGATGCATAGAACAAAATATGAGGCTATTAGAAGATTTTGATGATAACGGTTTTATATATGAAAGAGGATCCATTGTATTGAAAGGATATTTTTTTCAAGAAGCCCATCAAACCGATACTCATGTTCACTTTCAAGACTACCAATCAGATGTCACGAGTTGTCAATATAGTCATTTGGTATGTGCAGCACACATAAAGTTAATAAAAGTTCAATAAAAAAAATAAAAAAGTTAGAAAATGGAAAATGTCCAAAGTCGATCATGAACAAATAATTGAAGATGGAATACCATTACGTTTTTTTAAAACAAACTTGGCACATGTTTACATTCTAGAAATTTTAATTTTTCATTGAAAGTACATTCTAGATTTTGATAACTTGTTTTGACTATCTTCACACATATTTTCAATTATGATATTTATAATACTATGTATAAAAAATTCACTTGGGAATTGCACTCTAGTTAGTACCTAAAAGTGTATTGTTAATACTTACAACCTAATTAGTATAGGATTTAGGGAACTACTAATTTGTATGAAAGTGAAAGAACCATTTGGTAACTTATACCCCTATCGATACCCAAAAGTATGTCATTGGGGAATTTAACCCTAATTAGTATAGAAGTAAAAGACATTCTTGGGGCACACCTTAATTTACATATATAGGAGTGAGACAACAACTTAATGAATTTGGATCTTAGTTAGTGCTAAAATTATGTTTTTGGGATTTAAACAAGAATTAATATAATAACAAGAGAACCACTTATGGTGCACCCTATTTGAATAAGAGTAAGAGAAGTACTTACAAATTATGACACCCCCATTAATACCCAAAAGTATGTTCTTGGGGAATTACACTCTAATTAGGATATGAATGAGGGAATCAATTGGAAATTTATGCCCAAGTATGTTATAACCTAAATTTGTATAAGAGTGAAAGAACCAAGAATCAGTTGGGGTGCACCCTAACTTTAATATAGGATAGAGGAGAACTTAATCTTTTAGGGACATGCATTTTATATAATAAAAGTTATTTTTTCAAGTCAAGAAGTGAGGCATCATTAGGCGCAAGGGATGAAACTAATCTTAACTTAGGCATGCTCATTACTAGGAATATTTACGAGACATCCTTAAGTACCTGATCCGACTAATATACCCATCATCATATATCCTTATAAGCATGCCCCCTTCTAACATTTGGATGAGACTAATCTTTTTTAAATAAAGCATAATATTAGGGCAACTTTATGATATCAAATTCTCATTCCATCTTGTGATTGGAAATGGATAACATGTTAAGACAAGTAAAATATATTTTAATGAAGTTCATTCGATGGGGTTTACTTTCTTTAGAATGTTTGAACTCATTCCCATATATGTATTATGGAGTTGTCCCCGTCGACAGGGTTTACCTGCTTTAGAATGTTTGAACCCATTCCCATATATTGTAAAAGGTTGATTTATAAACTCTCTATTTAAAGAGAAGTTCCTTCACATCTTATGCATGTATTTATGTTCTAAGGATTTTGCGACCATTGTTTTGATCAGAAAGTTCTTTCGGATTTATCGCATAGGTTTTTTGATATTCGACGTTTCGGACAAAACTAATGTGGTCCATCATCAGGAAAAATGTTTGTGAGATATGAAGGAAAAAATATATAACAAGTGTAAATAAGTACTTGAAAAGTTGTTATGAGGAGCCAACTTATTAAAAATGAAATTAGGAATTGTGATAGTGATCTATCTTGGCAAGAATTTTGGCCTCTTCAATACAAATGTGATGTTTAGTTTTGTCTGAATGTTCTGCAAGAGATGAGGGATGACTGCGATTGTGTTTGATGTCAGTGTCATGTTCTTGAATCCTAATTCTAAAGGAAAGACCTGTTTCTCCTATGTATTGTTTACCACACGAGTACGGGATCATATAGACAAATTTTTGTTCTATGGGATCAACATAGTCTTTGACTAACCTAAGGGAATTCCTAATAGTGTTTAAGGGTTTGAAAGTTCCCCCAATGCTTTTCTTCTTTAAAATCCTAGCAAGTTTGTTTGTTTTGCCTTGTATGTAGGGTAAGTAAACCTTAGACACATCATTATTTGTTTGTTCTTTATTCCTAGGTGTTTTAGTGGCATTTTGAAAGGCTTTCATCACCTGATGTTTTTTATATCCATTATCTTTAAAAACATTGAGGAGGTGATTTTTCTCTTCCTCAAGGTCTTCATCATCAGAAATTTTGAAGGCTCTAGTGGATAAGGTGTTGAGAATAGCTAGTTTTTGGGAAGGCTGATGATGGGACTCAGCATGAAGGTATTGTTCGGTGTGAGTTTTCTTCCTATAAACTTGATGGGATAAGGATCCATCAGGTCTTTTTGTGACCCTTACATCTAGAAAAGGAAGACTGCCATTATTTTCAACCTCCATAGTGAATTTGATGTGATCGGATTGTTTATTAAGGTGAGTCACAAATCCATATAATTTGTCACAACCATGGGGCCAAACGACAAAGGTATCATCAACAAACCTATTCCAGTATTTAGGTTTGAAGGGTGAGGAGATTAGGGCATTGTTTTCCAAATCTTCCATGAATAAATTAGCTATGATGGGAGAGAGGGGGGATCCCATAACAACCCCATAGGTTTGTTCATTAATGTCGTCGTAGAAACTAAAGAAAGTGGATTTCAAACAAAGCTCAACTAAGTTAGCAGTACCTAGGTCAGTGATGTTCTTGATGACTTTCATTGCTCCGTCAATGGGAATTTTTAGTGAAGAGAGAAACAACATCAAAGCTGAAGAGGGTGTCATCCTTGTCCAATTTAATGTTTTTGATCTTGTTAACAAGGAAAGAGGAGTCTTTAACAAAGGGGATAGTGTTGCCGACTAAGGGTTTGAGTTTATGAGCTAGGTATTTTGCAAGTTGATAAGTAGGGTTGCCTATTGTGTTGATGATGGGTCTAAGAGGGCCCCCTTCCTTATGAATTTTAGGAAGTCCATATATCATAGGGGTGGAAGGGAAGCCAATGTAATGACCTCCTGTTTAGTTACGACATCAAGCCTCACATAACATGTGCAAATGTTTTATTTATTTATTTAATCAATTTGTTTTTGTGTGTGTAGGAAGGTAAACATGACATTATACTCAACAACAAAACATGATGACAATCCCTATGAAAGAAACTCACACAACACCCACACAACGACCTAACACGAATAAGAATAACTACTCGCCCATCCTACCCTGCAATGGTTAGGACCTCTAGGACACATAAGCAATGCTCAAGACTAGGTTCCCATCGTTTTTGACCATTTAAGGTCTCAGGGATGGCGTCTGTTCTAAGGAACCAAGAGGCGTCTACATCCCAACTGACACAAGCAGACCAAAACTCAAAATTCTAAGTCAACAACATCAATGATGATCAAGGCACGATAGTATTCTATGAATCAATCACACATTACATAAATTCCATGGTGCAAGAGAATTTGATTACTAAATCCATCATAAAACGACATAAGTTCGTGCACAAATTCTATTATAAACTTATAATTCGATCCTATGTCAGTATCTCCTAATGGCGCAAGAGTAACCTATTTGATTTTAAAAGCGCTAAGAGAACAATTACATAATCAACCATGCTTCTCATTTATTCATGACGCAAAACAACTATCCAATTAACTCAAGGCGCAAGTGAATTAAGATCTACATAACGATGACTCCAACATTTCTCCATTCAAACTTTAATCAGTAAACAATCCAATTGTGCATTCAAATTTTATCCAATTCTCAACCTACTAGCCATTAACATTAACTAAAAATTATTAAAATAAAGTAGCTTGCTACGATTAAACGCTAACTAAAACAAAGTGGACTGCGGTTATGAAACATGAGATTGATTTCTATTATTAAATACTAACTAAAACAAGTAGATTGTTGTTGATGTTGTAGCATTGGTAACATACATCTAATATTGTTTCAATATAGGCTTTCTTTCTTTCTACATTAACATATACTATCCTATGTACATATGAAAAGAGGAGCATCCCTGAAGGAAAATAAATGAAATCTTTTAAAGATAAATGACCATCTAACTGATCTCAACATAAACATAAGATAGTAGGATAACAATGTAACATGAATCTAAGCATAAATTATAAATATGATTAGAAAGAGATGAGATGTATATATCGCTTCGCCTTTGTTTCTTTATCACTTTAAAATTGATATGAAATTGAACCAAAACTCTTGAGAGCACATATGCATCTCGATTATGTTCCTCGTAGATAGTTTGAGTTTAGGAATATTCATTATTTATTTTTTTACATTTTCCATAACTGTAGGATTTTCGGTTGGTTTGGAGATGCTTCTAGTATTTCTGCCATTTACAGGTGATTTCTGACAAGTTGAGCTTTATTTTGATAGCATTCTAGGTCGGGTAAATATGCTTGAGAATTTTCTTTAAGGATGGTCTCCATGGAATGGTTGAATTAGGTTATGTCATTTCTTAAACTTTGAATAGTAGAATGAAAATTGGAAACATATTCTTAAAAACTACTTCTTTAACACAATCCGAGTTTTTAGCAAACAATGGGGGCGTAAACAACTAGAGGGCATTTGGTCCCATTCTTTTCCTGGTTGTGCTCTAAATGTAATTTAGTAGTTGGAAATGGGTGTTACCAAGTTAAGCTTTTCATCTGGTTTCATTTTTGTTATGGTTTGTGTTTCAATCTTAGTAACAAGGCATCAATTTACTATTAAAGCCAACAAAAGATGAAGTTGTCTATATAGTCTCATTTCATTTATTTCTTGTGTTCTAGTTGTGGTTTAGTAATTAGGAATAAGTGTTATTGGAATTAAGTTATTTATCCGTTTCATTCTTGTTCTGGTTTGTGTTGTAATGGTAACTCAGTAATTGAGAAGGGTAAAGCTCCCATGTTTGTAAAAAATAATAAAAAGGGTAGTGACATCACAGAAATGGGTATCAACAGATCGAATTGATCCAAATTATCCAATTATAATTCTATCCTTGGCCGGTGATTCACTAACAAAAGAACTTCTAACAATAAATCGAATTTTTAAACAGGCAAAAATTTATTCTTTACATAGGCACGTCACAGGCTTTTAAAAGAACGAGAATGTATTATGTACACAACAAATCGAAGGCTTTTAACATACGTGGGTTCTAATATTTACACAACAACATATATGCCTTTAAAACAGGTGAATTGTATTTTTTTTTACACAGCAAAATTGTGGTTTTTTAAAATAGGCAAATTGTATGTTTACATAGAAAAATCGTGGCTTTTAAAACAACGCAAATTATATTATTTACACATCAAATCTATGCGTCTAAAACAGGAGAATTGGTATTCTTTGCATAGAAAATCGTAGGCTTTTAAAACAACAAAACTATATTCTTTACACATCAAAATCTATGCTTTTAAAACAGGCGAATTGGTATTCTTTGCACAACAAAGAATCGTAGGCTTTAACCGACGAAATTATATTCTTTACACATCAAAATCTATGCTTTTAAATAGGCACAATGGTATTATTTACACAACAAACGCTATCAACACATGTGTCTCCCCATTAGCACCTATTAAGCATTGAGTTACACGATAAAACCACCTCCGTCGGTACAATAAAATCACTACCCACACTCAGCAACTACGTAAGAAATCAAGGAATATTTGTTGGTGGTTCAAGGGTAAACATTTTGTCTTTCCAATAAAAAGAAAATGCGGAAGTAAGTAAAATAAGACACGGTAACTCCGGGTTTAAACGTTGGTCTGCTGGTCATAGTCACAGGGAGATTAACTTTCGAAAATCAAATTGCTGAACTTAACAATCAACTTAGTGTGATTAACCATTCATCAAATGCCCAGAAGTAAATTTTTTATTAATCAAACACCCTGGAAGTCTAGGACGAAGGGCGGGTATCTTGTCAAGCACCGAGCATACGAAACAACTGACCAGAAATTAAATACAAAGGGTTGGCTATACAAATTCGCCCCCAAGTCAATGAAATGTAGCTGAAGGAGGGATAATCACCAAGCAAAAAAAAGATATAAAATTTCCAAGTTGAAAGAAGAATTCATAATCAATCAAACTTGGTAGGGTTAGATAAACACATCAAGGTGCAAGATAAACAATCAGCCAAGGACAACAACAGAGGTATATGTATGAAAGGTTCACCTTCGCTTCACCATCCTCGCACAGAAAAGCAGGGCGTTGAGATCCATAGGTCTTTTAACGCTAAGGTGACGACTGTAGATCAGGCTTCTGGCCTACTGCTCAGGCGAGGACTGGCGTTCTAGGGACGAAAATCAAACAATCGCATGGGTCACAGTCAAACCACAGGGCTGTCGAGTCACGCGGGGATGAAGGCCACAGGAAATCAATCAACCAAACAATCAACTAGGCTAAGTAAAAGGGGTCCGCTATCAATCTAAACATCCAATCCTATTACAAACCAATATGTAGATCCAAGCATAAGTCCTAAATCATTCTACTCTACAAAAAAAAAGAGTGTATCGTTGCCTAATTGCCCGTTTTGAATGACGTCCTGTGCACTCTGTGCAGCTCCTGCTCGCCGACCGTCAAGACTTCACTGGTACCTCCCAATCAATGCTAGGGGTACTCTTCTACCCCCATATCCCCCTGAGCCGCAAAGGGGCCACACACACTATCCAAATGTTTCGTCTAGCTCCCATATCGCCTCACAAGGCCGAGCTACCTCTCCGCTCTGAGCTGGGTATCCCAACTCCCACAAGTAAATCAGTCAAGTCGATATTTCTGCATCGTAACGTTACGCAAACTGAAAATGATCATTTCCCCTTCTCCTTTCTTCATTATATAGAATTTTCCACTTCCTCTCTTTCCTAAAATCTCATTTAATTAAATTTTTAAAAATAAATTCCTAAAATTTCTTCTCCATACAAGTGTCACCCATCCCCCACATTCCTCCATTAATTTTTTTCTTTAATTAATTAATTATATTATTTCCCTCACCCACCTAGAGTTACTCCTAGAATCACTCCTAGGTGTCCCCAAATTCCCTTATAGGTTTTAAAGGCTTTTCCTATTATGAAATTGCTAATTCAGTTTAAAATTAGAAAGCTCTTAAATGTAGATTCTTTACTAAGTTGACTTCCCTCTTTTTCCCTTAAGTTCCCCTTTTTCCTTTTTATGTGACCTCTTTTCCCTAGTTTCCTATTTTTTTTTTATTTTCCCTCTTTCCCCTTTTACTTAGAACTCAAAACGACAAGTGTGGAATTCAACCCCTTTTTCGTTTTATCATTAATTTAGTATATTTTAAATTATCAAAAGATAAAATAATTAATTCCCTCTTTACATTTTAACCACAGATTTTATTTCTTATGAATAAATTAATTTCTTACTCCCTTCATGTTACAAAATTTTATGAAGATCATAATTATTATTTAAGTGGTTTTTAGTTTTATTATTATTATTATTATTATTTTATTTTATCTGTTTATTTATTTATTTCTTTTTTAGGTAGACAAAATTTTACCCCTAGCATAATTTTAGACTTAGAACTTAGATTTTGTATTGGGCAACATTTAATTAAGGAAATTGTTTTAAAAATTACTTAACATGTTATTTGTCTTAGGGCCATCTAAGTTCATCCCTCTATCATCAACAACATGACGTGCCCTTCAGGATGCACTAGGTGCTCCAAGGGTGCCACTCGCCTCATCTGTTCCTTTGCATGACGTGCCCTTCAGGACACACTACGTGCTCCAAGGTTTCCACTCGCCTCTTGACTGATTTGGTAGACATCAATAACCCCTAGAGTCAACACTTCTCCAGGTGAACTTGTGGGATACTAAGGGCTTCTAAGGAATAAGTCCCCCACCTTATTGTGCACCCCTTATAATCATCGTGAGCGACTATCATAGTTTTCCCTCATGACATCGTGGGTCCTCTCGAACTAGGTAATCATTAACATACAGTTCTAACCACGGTGGCAGTGCTAGTAGGCTGTGGTAGGGTTGTTGTCCACACCTCTCCCTCAACATCTCTAGTAGTCGTGTGTAACCCCTTTACTCCATTTGTGAGTCAGGTCGGTAAGCTATCGTCAACCTGCATCATAAACAAATCATGCCAGAACATATCCATATCATATCACCCACTTAGATGCACTAATATCATAGTAAAACAATCAAACCCCAATGGAACACTCCCTGACTCGGTCCGGAGTCCAAGGGGTTCCATCGATGCCTGTATATCCTCAAGGTAGAAAACCCTACATACCTAATAAAATCGAGTCGATAGCACCTATCTATGTCAATGTAGTAAATCAACATGTCATCAACCTATAACACATCATAACCAAAATCAAAAGTTTTAATAGCATAAAATCCGGATCACTTGCGAGTAAGTGTCCTCAAAGAATAAGTTCACTCAGTGCACCAGAGAGGGATGTTACATAGACCCCCTCTTGGTCTAAACTTCGTCCTGAAGTTTCACAGTATCATGCCGAAATAAAGTATATCACAATATCATATGTCTATCTATCAAAAAAAAATGGAAATTGTTGGTGCATATCATATACGTCCTCCCAGTTCGCCGAGTGTGGACTATAATTGTCCCACTGGACCTTAACCCGATCTACCGTTCAACGTCGTAGTTGTCGAACGCGATGATCCAAGATGCGGACTGGCTCAGCCATGAGAGCTCCCTCGTCTGATACCTGGAAGGAACTCATGTCAATAACATGTGTAGGATCACTAATATAATGTCTCAAAACAGATACATGAAAAACATCGTGCATACGCCTCAAAGGATCAGGCAAGGCTAGTCGATAGGCCACGGGCCCCTTTCTCTCCATAATCTCGAAAGGTCCCGTGAACCTAGGAGAGTGTTTGGCTCCATTCCCAAACTTGATCGAACTCTTATGCGGTTTAACCCACAAGAAGACTCAATCGCAGACCTTGTAACTACAGTTGACACAGTGCGCATTGGCATAACTCTTCTATCGATCCTGCGCTTCTTTGATCCTTTGTCTTATTGTTTGCATTTGCTCTTCCATCTCTTGGATTGGTTTTGGTCCCACCAGGACCCTATCCTCAAGCCGATCCCAACTCAAAGGCATCCGACATGGTTGTCCGTAAAGAAACTCGAAAGGTGCCATCTTAATTGTGCTCTGGTAATTCTTGTTGTAAGTAAACTCCACTAGTGACAAGAATTATTCCCATCACTTTTGTTGGTCCATCATGTACATGCGCAACATGTCCTCCAAGGTTTCGTTCGTTCGTTCGGTCTGCCCATTAGTCTCCAAGTGATACAAAGTAATAAAGTTATGTTGGGTTCCCAAGGCCTCTTGGAAACTCATCCAAAATCGTCCAGTAAACACTGATCCTTGATCGAATATAATCCTCACAATCTCACTGATGAAAACTCTAGCTATTTCAGGTGCCTGATATGTCATACGCATGGGAATAAAGTGAGCACTCTTCATTAGAGTGTCTACTACTACAAAAATCGAGTCATGTCTCCTTGCCGTCAGTGGCAATCCAACAGTAAAATCCATCGAAATAACCTCCCATTTCGATTCTGGAATAGCGTGTGGTTGTAGCAATCCTGCTAGGTGTCTATGTTCAACCTTTACTTGCTGACATTATAGACATCTGGCCACATAGTTGACTATATTTTCCTTTATTCCCTTCCATAAGAATAAGGTTTTTAAGGTATGCCCTCATCTTCGTGACTCCTGGGTGAGCCATGTAAACTGCTCTATGAGTCTCGCTCAGGATCAACATCCTCAACTCGTCATTTGGCAATAAGTAAATTCGACCTTTAAACCTCAATAAACCATCGCTATCAAATGAAAATCCCTCAAATCATGGTACCATCATTGTGTTTTTTCCGATAAAATCCTCGACCTCTTTGTACTAATCATCGCCACGCTGTAAAGTTAGAATCTTTTCATGTAGATTTGTCTGAAGAGGCAACATGGAAAAGATGTGTGGTCTCCAACTCAATGCATCTGCCACTATGTTCATTGTTCCTTTTATGTAAGTAATCTCTAGGTCATACTCGCTAAGCACCTCCGACCAACGCTGTTGTCGTGCGTTCAGGTCACTTTGCATAAATATGTGTTGTAGTCCACAATGGTTAGTCTTTAGTTCAAATTTTCATCCAACATGGTAGTGTCTCCAAACCTTCAAGGCATATATGATGGCTAACAAATCCAAATCATGTGTCGTGTAGTTCTCCTCATGCCTTATCAATTTCCTCAAAATGTAAGTGATTACTCGTCCATCTTGCATCAAGACTCCGCCTAAGCCTTCCTTGGATGCGTCAGTGCATACCAAGAAGTCCACATACATGTCAGGGACCTTTAGTATTGGTGTTTTTGTCAACGATTCCTTGAGCCTATGAAATGATTCCACACATTTCTCGGTCCATACAAACTTCTTGTTCTTCTTCTACAACTCCGTGATCCGACTTGCTATCCTTGAGAATCCCTCAATGAACCGTTGATAGTATCCTACTAAACCCATGAAGCTACACACTTTTGGGACATTTGTCGACGTAGGCTATTCCATAATAGCCTCGACCTTGGTTGGATCCACAACAATGCCTTTGCTGGAGATGACATGCCCTAAGTAGTGAATCTTTGATTGATAAAAAGAGCATTTGGACAACTTCCTGTACAATTGGCTCTTTTGCAAACACTGTAGTACCAAGCGCAAGTATTCTTCATGCTCCTTCATCATCCGAGAGTAAATCAAAATATCGTCAATGAATACTTGGACGAACTTGTCCAAGTACTCGCATAACGCCCCATTCATCAAACTCATAAATACCCCTGGGGCATTTGTTAGTTGAAACGGTAAAACAATAAACTCGTAATGTCCAAACCTCATCTTAAAAGAGGTTTTAGGGATGTCATCCTCCTTGATCCGTAACTAGTGATACCTTGATTGAAAATCAATCTTGGAGAACACCATCACACCCTTCATTTGATCGAACAGATCATCAATTCTCGGAAATGGATACCGATTCTTGATCGTGGCCTTGTTCAGTTGATGGTAGTCAATGCAAAGCCTCCACGATCCATCCTTCTTTCATATGAAAATAATAGGTGGACCCCATGGTGACACACTAGGACGTATCAGTCCTGAGTCCAACAACTCCTTCAGTTGCATTTTCAAAACTTGTAACTTCAGGGTCGACATCCGATAAGGCATTCTTGATATTGGTTCAGTCCCCGATTTTAGGTCTATGGTAAATTCTAATTCCCTCTCTAGTGCCATACCTGGTAACTCCTCTGGAAATATGTCCGCAAACAAATTCACCACCAGAAGGTGTTCTAGACTTTCCACTACTCCCTTATCATTTAACGCAAGAATCGTATAAATATTTCACCCCTTGCACATACTCTTTCGTAGCTGTAAGGAAGAGATGAACCTCAGGGAAACTCCCTGGTTCTATCCTACAATCACACATCTCTGTCCCTCATCATCGACCAAGCTCAACCGTTTTGTCTTACAGTTGAGTATTTCCTCATGCGGTTCCAACCAGTCCATACCAATCACGATGTCATAAGATCCTAAGATCATGATGTACATGTTGGCCCTTGTGACAAAATCTCCCAAGTTAAGGACACAACCTGTAACCTTTCCTCCAACCTTCTGTTTGGCTCCCGAAGCCATCTCCATGAAGCTAAACTCGTCCTAATCGACTGCCTTTACCTTAATCCTTTTTAGAGCTGCACCAAAAATGAAACTCTTGGTAGCACCGGGATCTATCAAAATACTAAGGGTCTGGTCAACGACGGTACCTGTTGTCTCAAGAACAGTCGACTGATGCTCTGCCTAGCGGTTATTCACCACTACATGAATCCGATGGGCCTTGCCTATATCTCCCACTGTAGTAGGTTCGGATGATCTGGATTCTCTAGTCCTCCACACAGGGCAGTCGTGCTAGTAGTGTGGCTCCCCACACGTCCAACACCCCTTCTTCGGCCCAGTATTCCTGGTACCCAAAGTAGAAGATGGCGGACCACCGACCTGGAACCCTGGTCTGTTCTGCTGAATAGGCCTAAAATGTTGTTGTTGTGGGCGACGCTACTGCTGATGCTGTGGTCCCCGATAAGGTGTCCTCTGCTGAGGCGTCGGTCGTCGAGGTGTAGTGAGAGTGGATC
This sequence comes from Picea engelmannii, assembly GCA_009831015.1. Classification (NCBI taxonomy): domain Eukaryota; kingdom Viridiplantae; phylum Streptophyta; class Pinopsida; order Pinales; family Pinaceae; genus Picea; species Picea engelmannii. The sequence goes on from ML821429.1 coordinate 128,274, forward strand.
CCCTCTGGAAGCCACGATATTTTGGTGTATGTCTCGTTGGTGTCTGATATTGCTGTGCTCCAGATGAAACCTGCCCTGCTGGTCTCACTGGAGTCCTGGTCTAACCCCCGGTGATAAGATCCTCCTCTACTATGAGGGCCTTCTGAATAGAATCATGCAAGGTTTGAGTCATAAAAAGCCTAACCTTTTCACGCAGGTTGCCGTTAAGGCCGAACACGAACCTGTTGACCTTAATTTTCTTAGTGTTAAGGTGAGGATCATATCGAAGTAGCTCCATAAAATGAGCCTTGTACTTGGGCACCGTACGACCTCCCTGTTGTAAGGCGTTGAACTCATTGAGCTAACGCTCAATGAATTCCTCTAAAAGATACCTCTCTTGGAAACATTCCTCGAACAATTCCTATGGTACGTCTTGGACGACCATGTTCAGTTGTGGTAGGAGTGTCTTCCACCATAGAAGAGTGCTCCCTTTCAGTTGAAATAACACCATGCAGACCTTCATGTTGGAGGTATAATCGAAAAGTGCGAATCACATCGCCATGTTCTCTAACCATGCCTCGGTGGTCGTTCCGTCTAGGGCACCAAAGAACTCGAGAAATTTGACCTTCTTGAGTTCATAGTGAATGCTACCAGTACTGACTAGAGTGCGTGAAGAACCTCAGTGGGTGCCGATGCTCTGGCCTCATATCTGTAGAAATGGTCGATCAGTGCCTCAGACATACGCTGAAAAGATCTCATCATTCTGACCACATCACCAACTACTAATTGCTCCTGCCCGACAACCTGCTCGTCTCCCTAGGGGTTAGCTCCCTCAGGCATGGATTCTATTGGAGGCATCGTGCCCCCTCCCCTAGCACCCCATCGTCTGCCTATGCGGTGTCATCTAACCATGATTACATGCACGAACACAAGTCAACTCGATTAGCAACAGTAAAATCAATCACATCAATGAAATCCATAACGATCCCAAGTCACAGGTTGAACCGGCTCTGATACCATATGTAACGACCTCCTGTTTAGTTACGACATCAAACCTCACATAACATGTGCAAATGTTATTTATATATTTTGTGTGTGTAGGAAGGTAAACATGACATTATACTCAACAATGCAACATGACGACAATCCCTACACAATCAACTCATGCAACACCCACACAATGACCTAAGAAGAATAAGAATAACTACCCGCTCGCCCTACCCTGCAATGGTTAGGACCTCCAAAACACATAAGCAAGGCTCAAGCCTAGGTTCCCATCGATTTGGACCATTTAAGGTCTCAAGGCTGGCAACTGTTCTGAGGAACAAGGAGACGTCTACATCCCACTCGACACAAGAAGACCAAAACTCAAAATGCTAAGTCAACAACATCAATGATGATCAAGGTGCGATAGTATTCTATGAATCAATCACACATTACATAAATTCCATGGTGCAAGAGAATTTGATTACTAAATCCATCATAAAATGACATAAGTTCGTGCACAAATTCTATTATAAACTTATAATTCAATCATACGTCAACATCTCCTAATGGCGCAACAGTAACCTACTTGCTTTTAAAAGCGCTAAGAGAACAATTACATAATCAACCATGCTTCTCATTTATTCATGATGCAAAGAAACTATCCAATTAATTCAAGGCGCAAGTGAATTAAGAGCTACATAACCATGACTCCAACATTTCTCCATTCAAACTTTAATCATTAAACGATCCAATTGGGCATTCAAATTTTATCCAATTCTCAACCTACTAGCCATTAACATTAATTGAACATTACTAAAATAAAGTAGCTTGCTACGATTAAACTCTAACTAAAACAAAGTGGACCGCGGTTATGAAACATTAGATTGATTGCTATTATTAAACACTAACTAAAACGAGTAGATTGTTTTTGATGTTGTAGCATTGGTAACCTACATCTAATATTGTTTCAATATAGGCTTAATTTCTTTCTACATTAACATATACTATCCTGGGTACATATGAAAAGAGGAGCATCCCTGAAGGAAAATAAATGAAAGCTTTTAAAGATAAATGACCATATAACTGTCCTCAACATAAACATAAGATAGTAGGATAACAATGTAACATGAATCTAATCATAAATTATAAATATGATTAGAAAGATATGAGATGTATATATCGCTTCACCTTAGTTTCTTTATCACTTTAAAATTGATATGAAATTGAACCAAAACTCTTGAGAGCACATATGCATCTTGATTATGTTCCTCGTAGACAGTCTGAGTTTAGGAATTTTCATTATTTATTTTTTTTACATTTTCCATAACTGTAGGATTTTCAGTTGGTTTGGAGATGCTTCTAGCATTTCTGCCATTTACAGGTGATTTCTGATGAGTTGAGCTTTATTTTGATAGCATTCTAGGTCGGATAAATATGCTTGAGAATTTTCTTTAAGGTCGGTCTCCATGGAATGGTTGAATTAGGTTATGTCATTTCTTAAACTTTGAACAATAGAATGAAAATTGGAAACATATTCTTAATCACTACTTCTTTAATACAATCCGAGTTTTTAGCAAACAATGGGGGCATTCAGTTTGAGTTTTTAGTAAACAGCCAGAGGGCATTCGGTCCCATTCTTTTCCTGGTTGTGTTCTAAATGTAATTTAGTAGTTGGAAATGGGTGTTACCAAGTTAAGCTTTTCATCTAGTTTCATTTTCGTTATGGTTTGTGTTTCAATATTAGTAACAAGGCATCAATTTACTATTAAAGCCAAAAAAAGATGAAGTTGTCTATATAGTCTCATTTCATTCATTTCTTGTGTTCTAGTTATGGTTTATTAATTAGGAATAATTGTTATTGGAATTAAGTTATTTATCCGGTTCATTCTTGTTCTGGTTTCTGTTGTAATGGTAACTCAGTAATTGAGAAGGGTAAAGCTCCCGTGTTTGTAAAGGATAATAAAAAGGGTAATGACATGACAGAAATGGGTATCAACAGATCGAATTGATCCAACTTATCCAGTTATAATTCTGTCCTTGGCTGGTGTTTTGCTGACAAAAGAAATTTTAACAACAAATCAAATTTTTACATAGGCAAAAATGTATTCTATACACAAGCATGTCGTAGGCTTTTAAAATAGTGGGAATGTATTATGTACACAACAAATCGAAGGATTTTAACACAGGTGGATTGTAATCTTTACACAACAACATCTATGCTTTTAAAACAGGCGAATTGTATTTTTTTTACACAACAAAATCGTGGCTTTTTAAAACAGGAAAATTGTATGTTTACACAGCAAAATCATGGCTTTTAAAACAACGAAAATAATATTCTTTACACATCAAATCTATGTGTTTAAAACATGAGAATTGGTATTCTTTGCACAACAAATCGTAGACTTTTAAAACATTGAAATTATATTCTTTACACATCAAAATCTATGCTTTTAAAACAGGCAAATTGGTATTCTTTGCACAACAAAGAATCGTAGGCTTTAACCGGCGAAATTATATTCTTTACACATCAAAATATATGCTTTTAAATAGGTGCAATGATATTCTTTACACAACAAATGCTGTCAACAAAAGTGTCCCTCCATTAGCACCTATTACGTCCTGAGTTACATAGTAAAACCACCTCCGTTGATACAATAAAATCGCTACCCACACTCAGAAACTACGTAACAAATCAAGGAAGATTCATTTGTGGTTCAAGGGTAAACATTTTCTATCTTTCCAATAAAAAGAAAATACGGCAGTAAGTAAAATAAGACATAGTAACTCCGAGATTAAACATTGGTTTGCTAGTCATAGTCATAGGGAGATTAAATTTCAAAAATCAAATTGCTGAACTTAACAATCAACTTACTGTTATTAACCATTCATGAAATGCCCAGAAGTAAATTTTTTATTAATCAAACACCCTGGCAGTCTAGGACGAAGGGCAGGTAGCTTGTCAAGCATTGGGCATACAAAACAACTGACCAGGAATTAAATACAAAGGGTTGGCTATACAAATTCTCCCCCAAGTCAATGAAGTGCAGCCGAAGGAGGGACAATCATCAGGCAACAACCAGATATAAAATTTACAAGTTGAAAGAAGACTTTGTAATCAATCAAACTTGGTAGGGTTAGATAAATGCATCAAGGCGCAAGAAAAACAATCAGCCAAGGACAACAACAGAGGTAGATGGCTGAAAGGTTTGCCTTTGCTTCACCATCCTCGTATAGAAAAGTAGGGCATTGAGATCCATATGTCTTTTAACACTAAGGTGACGATCGTAGATTAGGCTCCTAGCCGACTGCTCAGGTGAGGATTGGCGTTCTAGGGATGAAAATCAAACAATTGCATGGGTCACAGTCAAACCACAGGGCTGTCGAGTCATGCGGGGATGAAGGCCACATGAAATTAATCAACCAAACAATCAGCTAGGCTAAGTAAAAGGGGTATGTTATCAATCTAAACATCCAATCCTATTACAAACCAATATGCAGATCCAAGCATAAGTCCTAAAGCATTCTACTCTACAAAATAAAAGAGCGTACCGTTGCCTGATCGCCCAATTCGAATGACATCCTGCATGCTCCGTGCAGCTCCCACTCGTCGACCGTTGAGACTTCACCGATACCTCCCAACCAATGGTAGGGGTACTCTTCTTCCCCCTTAGCCCCCCCGATCTGCAATGGGGCCACACACACTATCCAGAGGTTTCATCTAGCTCCCAACTCGCCTCATAAGGTTGAGATACCACTCCTCTCCAAGATGGGTATCCCAACACCCACAAGTAAATCAGTCAAGTCGATATTTCTGCAGCGTAACATTACGCAAGCAGAAGATGATCCTTTCTCCTTCTCCTTCCTTCATTATATAGAATTTCCCAGTTCCTCTCTTTCCTAAAATCTCATTTAATTAAAGTTTTTAAAATAAATTCCTAAAAAATCTTCTCCGTACAAGTGTCACCCATCCCCCACATTCCTCGACTAATTATTTTCTTTAATTAATTAATTATCTTATTTCCCTCACCCACCTAGAGTTACTTCTAGAATCACTCCTAGGTGTCCCCAAATTCCCTTACAGGATTTAAAGGCTTTCCCTATTATGAAATTGCTAATTCAGTTTAAAATTAGAAAACTCTTAAATGTAGATTCTTTACTAAGTTGACTTCTCGTTTTTTCCCTTAAGTTTCCCTTTTTCCTTTTTATGTGACCTCTTTTCCCTAGTTTCCTATTTTTTTTTTTCCCTCTTTCCCCTTTTACTTAGAAATCAAAATGACAGGTGTGGAATTCAACCCCTTTTTTATTTTATCATTAATTTAGTATATTTTAAATTATCAAAAGATAAAATAATTAATTCCTTCTTTACATTTTAACCACAGATTTTATTTCTTATGAATACATTAATTTCTTACTCCCTTCATGTTACAAAATTTTATGAAGATCATAATTATTATTTAAGTGGTTTTTAGTTTAATTATTATTATTTTATTTTATTTTATCTATCTATTTAATTATTTTTTTTAGGTAGACAAAATTTTACCCCTAGCGTAATTTTAGACTTAGAACTTAGATTTTGTATTGGGAGACATTTAATTAGGGAAATTGTTTTAAAAATTACTTAACATGTTATTTGTCTTAGGGCCATCTAGGTTCATCCCTCTATCATCAACAATGTGGCGTGCCCTTCAGGACGCACTAGATGCTCCAAGGGTGCCACTCGCCTCATATGTTCCTTTGCGCGACGTGCCCTTCAGGATGCACTACGTGCTCCAAGGGTGCCACTCGCCTCTTGACTGATTTGGTAGACATCAATAACCCCTGGAGTTAACACTCCGCCAGGTGAACTTGTAGGAGACTAAGGGATTCTAAGGAATAAGGCCTCGGCCTTATTGTGCGCCCCTTAGAATCATCGTGAGCGACTGTCACAGTCTTCCTTCATGACATCGTGGGTCCTCTCAAACTAGGTAATTGTTAACCTACAGTTCGAACCACGACGGAAGTGCTAGTAGGTTGTGGCAGGGTTGTTGTCCACACCTCTCCCTCAACATCTCTGGTATGTTACAGGTATGAAATAACTGAGAGGGGGGGGGTGAATCAGTTATTGTAAATTATTAACCATTTCTCTCATTTTTAACTTCGAATCATTAATCTTAATGGCAGTAAGTCTTTACTGTGAAAACCAGTGTTATAAACATAAA
>ML821429.1:151596-192358 GCA_009831015.1 Picea engelmannii
TTACCTATGAGGGCATGGTCCATCATAAATTGGGTATGTTCCCCCACCCTGGTCGATGTAATACGGTAAAGCGGAGGTTTTTCCATTTGAGGGATGCACTTACCTGGCAGCCAGTTTTTGGAAGTTTGTGGTTTGGACGAGCTAGATTCGCTTTCCATTTCTTTATTAGAGCTACGCCCCTGTGCAAAGAGCTGTTCCTTGAGATGCGCCGGCGGCTCAAAGTCCGGCCGCTTGGCCTGGAGTCCGGCTCTATCATTAGCGGCGATGTCGCTGTACGAGGGGGGTTTCCCCCCCCCCCATCCGTGCTCATTATTGGTAGTGCAGTGATCACGTGAGTGTCCAAGCTGAATAGCTAGAAGACAGGAGTCAGTTCAGAATTCTGGAGCGCGCATCAGGCGGTCACTAGTCGGCGTTGCAGTCGAGCGCTAGGGTTTCCTTCCTCCCTTTCATTCTGTCTGGTGAAATTCCATTAAAACAAAATATTAATACCCACCAGTAAACCACAATATTTGACCACTTAATATTAAGCCATATTATTAAACCACTTAATATTAACCTCAATATCAAATCAACATTACGACGATAAAACTAAAGCATTATTATAACAATCATACGACCATATAATTATAACAAAACCGCCTTATTGATACCGGGATTTTAAATAGCATATCAAAACCATAACAGTGAACGAAATTGTTCAACCCATAATAGTAAAATGATAAAGTTGGAACCCAAAATTAAACGATAATATAATCCAACATTAGCGGACAGTATTAACCAGAATATTGAACAACGATATGGACTCATGATATTAATCGATAACATTGGAACCATAAAGTTAACGTTTTAACAATACCATCTATTAAACGCTAAAAGAATCCCTAATATTAGGACCAAGCTCGTTTGGAATATGATGACAGTCATAATAGAATCATAATATTAATACCATGCTCAATTTAAAAAGGAGCCATACACGAATTTATTGGAGGGCAGGAAAACGTGTTGAGGTAAACTGTCCACAGGGGGCGCAGTAATAAATGCAAACGACTGCACAAACCCAACAATACCGCGTATTGATAAAATGCAAATAAAAATGCAGCACATGAACAGAAACTTAATATAGAAACGCCCACAAATAAAATGCAGTGACAACAACTTGTGAAGCGAAGAGTTCCCAAAACGAATGCCAGAATTTTGTAAACAAAGACAGCATAATAAAACAAAATGCCCACCAAGAATTATGACACCCACAGTCAACAAAAGACACCACTGTATATAAAATAAAATGCTGTTGTACAATTTGCCCCTGGTACAAAAGAGACGCCCAAAAATACAAGAAACCCACGGTAAGATGGTCCACTGAAAATAAAGGAAACACATGGGTAAACTTTCCCCATGCGCAGAGAACACGCCACAAGCAACGAATGAGGGCACGCCCCATGTGGGGACTCACCACACCACGACAACGGGTCGGAATGGCGGGTTGCTGGCCAGGAATACAAAGGAAAAATAAACTGTAAACAAAACACAGCTGTACACGAAACGCCCAATATCATAGTGTACAAATTCACCCAAGACTACAGTGGCAAAACGCCCACTATCAGTTTGCAAAAATGCACAAGACAATAGTGGAAAAACGCCTAAAATCAATTTGCAAAAATGCACAAGATGACAGTGGTAGAACGCCTGAAATCAATTTGCAAAAACGCACAAGATGACAGTGGCAGAGAGCCTAAAATCAATTGCAAAAACGCACAAGACGACAGTGGCAAAACACACAATCTACAGTTGCCAAAAACACCCAGGAACAGTAACAAAACGCCCACTGTATAAGATCAACAGCCAATGTAAGGATTTGCTCACTATGGGTGATACATACGCCCAATACAAGAATGCTCATTCTGAAGGAGAACGCAGACCCTTCGAGCCACATACGAGAAGGCAGAATGCCCAACGAAGTCCATGCATGCAGAGAAAATCAATCAAGACACAGAGAAAATCACGAAAAAACGCAGGAATTTACATTACATTAATGCAGAGGTTTAATGGCCAATGTCGGCGGATAAATCAACAGAGACAGGTCTACCGGCAAGGGTGATTTCATAGATATTTACAATTTCATCACTCAACAATCGTTTAAAAATTTCAGGAGGTTCCACAAACATTGAAAAATTTATTCTATGTAAATCGTCCAGGAAAACGACAAATGCAGCAACCTTTAAAACATTTTAATGTCATTTCACCTTTCCAACAACAGTCAGATCTACATCATTTCTAGTTCCTTCTATTCTACCAAATAAGAAAACATACCTTAGCCTCTTCGCCTACCTTGAAGGATGACCATGCCTCGATTGATGTCCCGCTCTCCTTGCCACTCCTGCTTGCCGGTCGTGGAAATCTCACCGGTACCTCCCAACCAATCACTAGGGGTACTCTGCTTTCCCCTTAGCCCCCCGAGCTGAAAAGGGGCCACAGAAGATCCAGAGATAAGACTAGCCTCTCAGCTCGCCTCCAAGGCTGAGCTACCACTCCAATACAGTTGAGATAAACCCAACTCCTCACAAGCAATCTGTCAAGCCACAATCTGGCAGCGTAACGTTACGCTAACTTTTCATCCCTTCTTCCTTCTTTTCCCCTTCTTTTATAGAAATTTGAGACCCACCTACTTTCCTAAATCATTATTTAATTAATTTTTAATGACAAACCTCTAAACATTCTCTGCCGTCCAAGTGTCACTCATCCCCCATGTTTATCCAAATAAAATTTCTTTAAATTAAATAAAAGACTCATTTCCCTCACTCCCCCTAAAGTCGCTCCTAAAATTACTCCTAGGGTTCCTAGATCCCCTCTCATGCTTTTAATAACTTTCCTAAAATGAAGTTGCTGATTTTTAGTAATTCCTTAATTGTTGATTCCTTTTAGCTTTTTACCCTAGGTCTCCTACTTTCCATTATTAAGTTTCCTTTATTACAAGTTTCCTCATTTCTATTTTTTTATTTCTCTCTTGTTTTATTTCTATTTTTTTATTATATATATATATATATTATTTTATTATTTTATTTTTATTTTTAAAACCCAAAAAGATAAAAGCACTCATTATACCTTTCATTGTATTTCTAAAATCCTAACTTTTATACTCCCACACTTTAATTAGTTTATTTCTTCTTATCATTTAAAACCCATGGGTTTCAATTACTTTATCTCCCTCGTTACTCTACCCCCCCTTAAATTAAGAATACTTTAACTAACACAAATGAGGGTTTTAGTTTACGCCCTTATGTTTATTTTTGTAGGATCTTTACTTAGGGCTTATCAAAATTTTATCTTTGAGATGTTTTAATCTTAGATTTAGATTGAACTAGAAGACAATTCATTAGGGGGGTCGTTTTAAGAATTTTATCAGGCGTTAAGGTGTTAGGGTCATCTAGGTAGTCTCATCATCATCATTAATGCGATGTGCCCTTCAGGATGCACTACGTGCTCCAAGGGTGCCACTCGCCTCATTTGCTTCTGTTGCGCGACGTGCCCTTTAGGATGCACCATGTGCTCTAAGGGTGCCACTCGCTGACTTGTATTCTTTGCGCAATGTTCCCTTCAGGATGCACCACATGCTCCAAGGGTGCCACTCGCTGACTTGACGGATTGCTAGACATCTATAACCCCTGGAGTCAAAACTTCGCCAGGTGAACTTGTGGCAAACTAAGGGCTCTAAGGAATAAGGCCCCCGCCTTATTGCGCGCCCCTTAGAATCATCGTGAGTGACTGTCGCAGTCTGCCCTCACGGCATCGTGGATCCTCTCGAACTAGGTAATCGTTAACCTACAGTTTGAGCCACGGCGGGAGTGCTAGTTGGTTGTGGCAGGGCTGTTGTCCACACCTCTCCCTCAAACTCTCTAGAAATCATGTGTGGCCCCTTTACTCCATATGTGAGTCTTGGTCGGCAAGCTATCGTCAGCCTACATCATCAACCATCATGTCAGATCATGTCAACAACATATCATAAAATCAATAGCATATCATCAAAACAAAGCAATATTACCGTAAATGAAACAACCGAAATAGTCCACTCCCTGACTCAATCCGGATTCCAAGGGAGTTCCACCGATTCCTCTGCATCCTCAAGGTCCGAAACCCTGCACACTCAATGAAACTGAGTTTGCAGCAGCTGTCTACATCAAAGTAGTAAAAACATCCTGTCATCTAACTTAACGCATCATAATGAAGGAAAAAGTTTTATCATCATAAAAATCCAGATCACTTGCGAGCAAGTGTCCTCAAAGAATAAGTTTTGTAAGTGCCCCAGAGTGGGATGTTACATACACCCCCTCTTGGTCTAAACTTCATCCTGAAGTTTCTCAGTATAAATGACGAAATAAATGTACCACAATATCATAAGTACCCGAGTATCATAAGTCTATCTATAAAACAAAACTGGAAACTGTTGGCACATATCATATGCATCCTCCCAAGTCACCGAGTGCGGACTATAACTGTCCCACTGGACCTTGACCTGATCTACCGTTCGACGTCGTAACTGTCGAATGCGCTGATCTAAAATGTAGACTGGCTCAGCCGTGAGCGCTCCCTTATCCGATACCTGCAAGAAACTCATGTCAATCACGTGTACAGGATCACTAGCATAATGTCTCAAAACAGATACATGAAAAACATCGTGCATACGCCTCAAAGAATCAGGTAAGGCTAGTTGATAGGCCACGGACCCCTTTCTTTACACAATCTCGAAAGGTCCCACGAACCTAGGAGAGAGTTTAGCTCCCTTTCCAAACTTGATCGAACTCTTATGCGGTTTAACCCGTAAGAAGACTCGATCGCCGACCTCGTAACTACGGTCGACTCAGTGCGCATCGGCATAACTCTTTTGTCGATCCTGCGCTTCTTTTATCCTTTGTCTTATGGTTTGCATATGCTCTTCCATTTCTTGGATCACTTCTGGTCCCACCAGGACCCTATCCTCAAGTCGATCCCAACTCAAGGGCGTCCGACATGGTCGCCCATAAAGGAACTCAAAAGGTGCCATCTTAATGGTGCTCTAGTAACTGTTGTTGTAAGCGAACTCTACTAGCGGCAAAAATTCCTCCCAACACTTTTGTTGGTCCATCACGTACATGCGCAACATGTCTTCCAAGGTTTGGTTCGTTCGTTCTGTCTTCCCGTCAGTCTCTGGGTGATACGCAGTACTAAATTTAAGTTGAGTTCCCAAGGCCTCTTGGAAACTCGTCCAAAATCGTCCAATAAACACCGATCCTCGATCGGATATAATCTTCTTAGGCACGCCATGCAGCCTCATAATCTCACTGATGAAAACTCTCGCTATGTCAGGTGCCTGATATGTCGTACGCACCAAAATAAAGTGAGAACTCTTCGTCAGAGTGTCTACTACTACAAAAATCGAGTCATGTCTTCTTTCAGTCAGTGGCAATCCAACAATAAAATCCATCGAAATAACTTCCCATTTCGTCAGTGGCAATCCAACAATAAAATCCATCGAAATAACTTCCCATTTCAATTCCGAAATAGCATGCGGTTGAAGTATTCCTACCGGGTGTCTATCTTCAGCCTTTACCTGTTGACACTCGAGACATCTAGCCACAAAGTTGACTATGTCGTCCTTCATTTCTTTCCAGAAGAACAAGGGCTTAAGGTCTACCCTCATATTCGTAACTCCCGAGTGAGCAATGTAAACTGCTCTATGAGCCTCACTGAGGATCAACATCCTCAACTCGTCATTTGGCGATACGTAAATCCGATCTCTAAACCTCAATAAGCCATCTCTATCAAATGAATACCCCTCATATCGTGGTACCATTATTGTGTTTGGTCCAATAAAATCCTCGACTTCTTTGTACCATTCATCGTCACGCTGTAAAGTGAGAATATTCTCACGTAGATTCATCTGAAGAGGCAATACTGAAAAGATCCGGGATCTCCGACTCAAAGAATCCACCACCCGGTTCACTGTTCCCTTTATGTAAGTAATCTCGAAGTCGTACTCGCTAAGCAATTCCGAGCAACGTCATTGTCGCGTGTTCAGGTCGCTTTGCGTAAAAATGTGTTGTAATCCACAATGATTAGTCTTTAATTCAAATTTTCGTCCAAGAAGGTAGTGTCTCCAAACCTTCAAGGCATAAATGATGGCTAATAACTCCAAATCATGCGTCGCGTATTTTTCCTCATGCCTTCTTAGTTTCCTCGAAATGTAAGCAATCACTCGTCCGTCTTGCATCAGAACCCCGCCTAACCCTTCCTTGGATGCGTCAGTTCATACCAAGAAGTCCACGTCCATGTCAGGGACCTTTAGTATCGACACTGTTGTCAACAACTCCTTAAGCCTCGTAAATGCTTCCGCGCATTTCTCTGTCCAAAAAAACCTCTTGTTTTTCTTCTGCAATTCCGTGATCAGATTTGCTATCCTTGAAAATCCTTCGAAAAACTGTCGATAGTATCCTGCTAAACCCATAAAACTACGCACTTCTGTGACAATCGTCGGCGCAGGCCATTCCATAATAGCCTCAACCTTGGCTGGATCCACGGTGATACCTTCGCCAGAGATGACATGCCCTAAGTAGTGAATCCTCGATTGATAAAAAGAGCATTTGGACAGTTTCCCATATAATTTATGTTCTCGTAAACATTGTAGTACCAAGCGCAAGTGCTCGTCATGCTCCTCCGTCGTCAGAGAGTAGATCAGAATATTGTCAATGAATACCTGGATGAACTTGTCCAAGTATTCGCGGAACACCCCGTTCATCAAACTCATGAATACCCCTGGGGCGTTCGTTAGCCCGAAAGGTAAAACAGTAAACTCGTAATGTCCAAATCTCATCTTAAAAGCGGTCTTAGGGACGTCATCCTCCTTGATCCGTAACTGGTGATATCCTGATCACAAATTGATCTTGGAGAACACCGTCGCACCCTTCATTTGATCAAACAGATCATCAATTCTTGGTAAGGGATACTGATTCTTGATCTTAGCCTTGTTCAGTTGATGGTAGTCAATGCAAATCCTCCACGATCCATCCTTCTTTCAAATGAAAATAACTGGTGCACCCCACGGTGACACACTAGGGCGTATCAGTCCCAGGTCCAGCAACTCCTTCAGTTGCATTTTCAACTCTTGCAACTCAGGGGTTGACATCCGATAAGGATTTCTTGCTATCGGTTCGGTCCCTGGTTTCAGGTCTATTGTAAAATCCAACTCTCTTTCTGGCGGCATCCCAAGCATCTCCTCTGGAAATACATCCGCAAACTCCTTCACCACCGGAAGGTTTTCTGGACCTTCAGCTACTCCCTTTTCATTTAGTGCAAGGATTGCATAAAACTTGCACCCCTTGCGCATACTCTTCCGTAATTGTAAGGAAGAGACGAACCTCAGAGATAATCCCTGGTTCCGTCCTACAATTACCCGTCTCTATCCTTCATCATCGACCAAGCTCAACCTCTTCGTCTTACAGTTGAGTATCGCCTCATGCGTTTCCAACCAATCCATACCAATCACGATGTCATAAGATCCTAATATCGTGACATACAAGTTGACCCTTGTGACAAACTCTCCCAGGTTAAGGGCACAACCCGTAACCTTTCCTCCGACCTTCTATTTGGCTCCCGAAGCCATCTCTATGAAGCTAAACTCATCTTGTTTGACTGCCTTGACCTTAATCGTTTTTAGTGCTGCACCAGAAATAAAACTCTCAGTAGCACTTGGGTCTATCAAAATACTAAGGGCCTGGTCAGCGATAGTACCTGTCGTCTCGAGCACTGTCGACTGGTGCTCTGCCTGTTAGTTATTCACCGTTGCGTGAATTCGATGGGCCTTTCCCATATCTCCCACCGTAGTGGGTTTGGCTGATCCAGGTGCTCGGGTCCTCTCCACATGACAGTCGCGCTGGTAGTGTGGCTCCCCACACGTCCAACACCCCTTCTTCAGCCCAGTAGTCCTGGTACCTGAAGTAGAGGATGACGGCCCACTGGTATGGAAACCCGGTCTGTTCTGCTGAACAGGCCTATACTGCTGCTACTGCGAGCGACGCTGCTGCTAGTGTTATGGTCCTCGATAGGGTGTCCGTTGTTGAGGCAACGACCGTCGTGGTGTAGTAAAAGTGGATCCCCTCCGGAAGCCACGATACCCCAACGTATGTCTCGTTGGTGTCTTCTACTGCGGCATACCAGATGAACCCTGCCCTGCAGGCCTCGCTGGAGTCCTGGTCTGACCCCCGCTGATAAGCTCCTCCTCTGCTATGAGGGCCTTTTGGACAGCATCGTGCAAGGTTTGAGGCATCAAAATCCTAACCTTTTCACGTAGGCTGTCGTTAAAGCCAAATACGAACCTGTTGACCTTGAGCTTCTCACTGTTCAGGTGCGGAGCATACCGGAGCAAATCCATAAAATGTGCCTCGTACTCGGGCACTGTATGACCTCCCTGTCGTAAAGCGTTGAACTGATTGAGCTGACGCTCAATGAATTTCTCAGAAAGATAACTCTCTTGGAACCGTTCTTCGAACAGTTCCCATGACACGTCTTCAACGACCATGTTTAGCTGCGGCAGGAGCGTCTTCCACCATAGGAGAGTGCTCCCCTTCAGTTGAAAGACCACCATGCGGACCTTCATGTTGGAGGTATAATCGCGAAGTGTGAAGCACATCTCCATATTCTCCAACCATGCCTCGGCGGCTGCACCATCTAGGGCACCAAAGAACTTGGGAAATTTCACCTTCTCGAGTTCACGGTGAATGCTACTTGTAACGGTCGGTGCACGCGGTGGAACCTCAACAGGTGTCGGCACCATGGCCTCATCTCTATCCAATCGGCTGATCAGCGCCTCAGACATGCACTGAAAATATCTCATCATCCCCATGACATCGGCAACTGTGATCTGCTCCTGTCCGAGAACCTGCTCGCCTCCCTGGGGTTTAGACCCCTCAGGCGTGGATGCGGCTGGAGGCGTCACGCCTCCTCCCCTAGCACCCCGTCGTCTGCCTCCGCGACGTCCTCTAACCATGATTACCTGCACATGCACAATCAAATCAATCAACAACAAAATAATTAAATATAATCATGTCAATGAAAGTCGTAGAGAATCCCAAGTCGCGGGTCGAACCCGCTCTGATACCATATGTAAAGACCTCCTCGTTACGACAACAACTCTGAGAATAGGTGCAATTTTTTTTTTTTATAAGGTGTGTGCGCGCATGTAGAAGTAACAAACACACTTGACTCTATGTCGCCACTCGACAACCAACAAGACGCAACCACGATGTTCAGCACAAGAAGACTGAAGGCACACAACGAGTAACTGCAATGATATATGACCATAGGCATAAGGCACACAACACAAACATTAAGACATATTGGGGTGCACAGTTAGAACACAGAGGGAAGAGTCCATGGTGTTAGGGTTACTATTTCTACACAGGAAAGCAGGGCGTTTAGTCTTATGTCTTCTCGAAATAAGATTATATAGGCTCCTGGCCAACTGCTCAGGCAGAAACTAGTAACCCGACCTAGAACAGACGAAAGCAAGATGAACACAACATGACGACACCGACATATCACAGTGACAACAAGTAGTAAACTCCCCTAGACATAAGGTGTACAACTAGCAGTCGTAAGCAGAAAACGACACTAGGTATTAAGTATAGTATAGTCACAGATGGAAGAATCCAACGATAGAGTTTACTATTTCTGCGCAGAAAAGCAGGGCTTTTAGTCTTATGTCTTCTCGGAAGAAGATTAGACAGGCTCCTACCCGACTGCTTAGGCAGAAAATAGTAAATCCTTTAGGGAGTCGTAGTAGTGGAAACTGTGCCTTTAAACAGCCCGAGACTACTGATACGGCTCAGAGTGTGTCACAAGAGTGGAAACTGTGCCTTTAAACAGCCCGAGACTCTTGATACAACATTGGATTCTTCGCGCAAAAAAATCACACACAAGGACATAAATGCTAGGGCTACAAGGAGGTGTCTCTACCCCGCCCGACACAACCGACCAAGCAACCAACTGAATACTATCAGGTACAACCTAAACAAGAAGGACGACTACGTCCTTTACGGAAAGCGCACGACAAGAAGGGCTCCGACAACGAACACCGCTAGTTCAACATTAATCAAATGAATCAACAACCCTCAAGTGCTAACTCCGAGTCATTTATGGTACGTAAATCCAGGTGATTGCACCACATATGTTATTAACCATAATTAAAATTTCAATAACACCGTCATGAAACATTACCCATCTATCATTGGGGTCACAATCTGGACCATGATTTTACAATTATCATACCTCTTATATGCTACCACCACTAAGTTCATAATGACCTTACAAGATAAAATCATTCTCTAAGGTCCAATAGTAATGCATGAAAATTGACATCATATTTATAGGTAGTGTCAATTGAAAATAACAACATACATCATAAATTAAAATGGCAACCTAAAATAATTAAATTTAATGACAACAGTTAAAAGGGCATTATTTGGATATGACAACCATCAATATTTAAAATAACAATATTTAAAGATAGCGATTAATTAAAGATGTCACTATAGGGAAATAGCATCATGATTATAGGAATCGTCAATTGAAAATACAATATACACCATAATTTTAAAAAGCAATCTATAATATACTAAACGTTAAAAGGACAATGACAACTATCCACATTACAATTGACAATAGATTAAGATAACCATCAATTAAGGAGGTCAATATATGGAATTACCCCATAACTACAAGTGACATCATCTTGAATAACCACATACCCATAATGATAACAACAATATCGTTCTTTTCAAAACCTAACATGTATTTCTTTACCTCACATTCATTGATTATATAAATGAAATGTCTAGACCTAAGGGAAGATAACCATGACTATTTCATTGGAACGATATAAAAAAAGCACTGTACCTAAGCTGATTTACTTCACCTTCTTGTCATGACATTATCTTGACGTTCATTACCATAAATGACCATTCTAATCAAACCATAGTATTAAAATGAAAATATTAAAACCAAATATTAAACACAACAATATAAACCCTAGTATTAACGATAATATTAAAACCAAATATTAATACCCACTAGTAAACCACAATATTTGACCACTTAATATTAATCCATATTATTAAACCACTTAATATTAACCTCAATATCAAATCAACATTACAACGATAAAACTAAACCATTATTATAGCGATCATACGACCATATAATTATAACAAAACCGACTTATTGAGACCGGGATTTTAAACAGCGTATCAAAACCATAACAGTGAACGGAATTGTTCAACCCATAATAGTAAAATGATAAAGTTGGAACCCAAAGTTAAACGATAATATAATCCAACATTAGCGAACAGTATTAACCAGAATATTGAACAGCGATATAGACTCATGATATTAATCGATAACATTGGAACCATAAAGTTAACGTTTTAACAATACCATCTATTAAACGCTAAAAGAATCCCTAATATTAGCACCAGGCTCGTTTGGAATATGATGAAAGTCATAATAGAATCATAATATTAATACCATGTTCAATTTAAAAAGGAGCCATACACGAATTCATTTGAGGGCAGGAAAACGCGTTGAGGTAAACTGTCCACAGGGGGCGCAGTAATAAACACAAACGACTACGCAAACGCAGCAATACTGCGTATTGATAAAATGCAAATAAAAACGCAGCACATGAACACACACTTAATATAGAAATGCCGACAAATAAAACGCAGTGACAGCAGCTTGTGAAGCGAAGAGTTCCCAAAACGAATGCCAGAATTTCGCAAACGAAGACAACATAATAAACCGAAATGCCCACAAAGAATTTTTATGCCCACAGTCAACAAAAGACGCTAGTGTGTATAAAAGAAAACGATGTTGTACAATATGCTGTAAAAGACACCACTGTATATAAAATAAAATGTTGCTGTACAATTTGCCCCCGGTACAAAAGAGACGCCCAAAAATACAAGAAACCCACGGTAAGATGGTCCACTGAAAATAAAGGAAACACATGGGTAAACTTTCCCCACGCACAGAGAACAGGCCACAAGCAGCGAATGAGGGCACACCCCATGTGGGGACTCACCACACCACGGGAAGGGGTCGGAATGGCGGGTTGCTAGCCAGGAATACAAAGGAAAAATCAACTGTAAACAAAACGTAGTTGTACACGAAACGCCCAATATCACAGTGTACAAATTCACCCAAGACTACAGTGGAAAAATGCCCACTATCAGTTTGCAAAAACGCACAAGACAGTAGTGGGAAAACGCCTAAAATCAATTTGCAAAAACGCACAAGATGACAGTGGCAGAACGCCTGAAATCAATTTACAAAAATGCACAAGATGATAGTGGCAGAGCACCTAAAATCAATTGCAAAAATGAACAAGATGACAGTGGCAGAACACACAATCTACAATTGCCAAAAACACCCAGGAACAGTAACAAAATGCCCATTGTATAAGATCAACGACCAATGTAAGGATTTTCTCACTGTGGGTGATACATACGCCCAATACAAGAATGGTCATTCTGAAGGAGAACACAGACCCTTCGAGCCACATACCAGAAGGCAGAATGCCCAAAGAAGTCCATGCATGCAGAGAAATTCAATCAAGATGCAGAGAAAATGATGAAAAAACGCAGGAATTTACATTACGTTAACGCAGAGGTTTAATGGCCAATGTCAGCGGATAAATCAACAGAGATAAGTCTACCAGCAAGGGTGATTTCACAGATATTTACAATTTCATCACTCAACAATCGTTTAAAAATTTCAAGAGGTTCCACAAACATTGAAAAAATTATTCTATGTAAATCGTCCAGGAAAATGACAAATGCAGCAACCTTTAAAACATTTTAATGCCATTTCACCTTTCCAACAACAGTCGGATCTACATCAGTTCTAGTGCCTTCTATTCTACCAAATAAGTGACCATACCTTAACCTCTTTGCCTGCCTTGAAGGATGACCACGCCTCGATTGATGTCCCGCTCTCCTTGCCGCTCCTACTTGCCGACCGTGGAAAGCTCACCGGTACCTCCCAGCCAATCACTAGGGGTACTCTGCTTCCCCCTTAGCCCCCCAAGCCACAAAGGGGCCACACAAGATCCAGAGATAAGACTAGCCTCTCAGCTCACCTCCAAGGCTGAGCTACCACTCCAATACAGCTGAGCTAAACCCAAATCCTGACAAGCAATCCATCAAGCCACAATCCGGTAGCTTAATGTTACACTAACCGTTCATTCCTTCTTCCTTCTTTTCCCCTTATTTTATAGAAATTTGAGACCCACCTACTTTCCTAAATCATTATTTAATTAATTTTTAATGACAAACCTCTAAACATTCTCTGTCGTCCAAGTGTCACTCATCCCCAATGTTTCTCCAAATTAAATTTCTTTAAATTAAATAAAAGACTCATTTCCCTCACACCCCCTAAAGTCGCTCCTAAAATTACTCCTAGGGTTCCTAGATCCCCTCTCATTCTTTTAATAACCTTCCTAAAATGAAGTTGTTGATTTTTAGTAATTCCTTAATTGTTGATTCCTTTTAGCTTTTTACCCTAGGTCTCCTACTTTCCATTATTAAGTTTCCTTTATTACAAGTTTCCTCATTTCTATTTTTTTATTTCTCTCTTGCTTTATTTTTATTTTTTTATTATATATATATATATTTTTATTATTATTTTATTTTTTTTTTTTAAACCCCCAAAAATAAAAGCACTCATTAAACCTTTCATTGTATTTCTAAAATCCTAACTTTTATACTCCCACACTTTAATTAGTTTATTTCTTCTTATCATTTAAAAACCATGGGTTTCAATTACTTTATCTCCCTCATTACTCTACCCCCCCTTAAATTAAGAAGACTTTAACTAACACAAAGGAGGGTTTTAGTTTACGCCCTTATGTTTATTTTTGTAGGATCTTTACTTAGGGCTTATAAGAATTTTATCTTTGAGATGTTTTAATCTTATCTTTAGATTGAACTAGGCGACAATTAATTAGGGGAGTCGTTTTAAGAATTTTATCAGGCGTTAAGGTCTTAGGGTCATCTAGGTAGTCTCATCATCATCATCAATGCGACATGCCCTTCAGGACGCACTACGTGCTCCAAGGGTGCCACTCGCCTCGTTTGCTTCTGTTGCGTGACGTGCCCTTAAGGATTCACCACGTGCTCCAAGGGTGCCACTTGTTGACTTGTATTTCTTTGCGCGACGTGCCCTTCAAGATGCACCACGTGCTCCAAGGGTGCCACTCGCTGACTTGATGGATTGCTAGACATCTATAACCCCTGGAGTCAACACTCCGCCAGGTGAACTTGTGGGAGACTAAGGGCTCTAAGGAATAAGGCCCCCACCTTATTGCGCGCCCCTTAGAATCACTGTGAACGACTGTCGCAGTCTGCCCTCATGCCATCGTGGATCCTCTCGAACTAGGTAATCGTTAACCTACAGTTTGAGCCACGGCGGGAGTGCTAGTAGGTTGTGGCAGGGCTGTTGTCCACACCTCTCCCTCAAACTCTCTGGAAATCATGTGTGGCCCCTTTACTCCATATGTGAGTCTTGGTCGGCAAGCTATCATCAGCCTACATCATCAACCATCATGTCATATCATGTCAACAACATATCATAAAATCAATAGCATATCATCAAAACAAAGCAATATCACCGTAAATGAAACAACCCAAATAGTCTACTCCCTGACTCAATCCAGAGTCCAAGGGAGTTCCACCGATGCCTCTGCATCCTCAAGGTCTGAAACCCTGCACACTCAATGAAACTGAGTCAACAACACCTGTCTACATCAAAGTAGTAAAAACATCCTGTCATCTAACTTAACGCATCATAATGAAGGAAAATTTTTTATCGTTATAAAAATCCAGATCACTTGGGAGCAAGTGTCCTCAAAGAATAAGTTTTGTAAGTGCACCAGAGCAGGATGTTACAGTGCCCCGGGAATTGGCTTCTGCTCTCTGACACTTCATGCCAACATCAAAACCATAAAACATAGCTTCCAAATTTTCCCCAATTGCAGTCTTGGCCTCTTTGCCAACTTCTGATGTAGCCTGGATCTCTACAAGTGATGAAAATTCCCTTGTTGGGTGAGGTACTAAAGGTTGTGGAGGCATCAGAAATGTTGCACGTTGATATGCCCCTTTGTGATCATAAGTACGTCCTTTAGCAGTCCCATAATATTTGGATGGTAAACTAGTATAATCTGGTTGCATGTGCAAGAAAAACTCCAAAAAAAAGTATCTTGCAAAATAGTGTGGAACCTCATATTTCCACGACAATTTCCCATATGCTGCCAAAAATCTGTTATACAGATGTCCAACAAAGTTAGGGTGCTTAAAATATTGCACCTTCAACATTTTCTGCTACAGGCCCTCTTTGGAATTGAACATGGACATGGCATATTCTTTTGAAACTCTATTTTTTACTGTCTCCCATTTATCATGACCCATCACCTCTAACTTTCGCCGCCTCATTAGATCGACAAAACTATCAGTGGTTGGCCCCATTTTCTGATATGGATCTATAAAGTTTTCCAGTGAATGCAAAACAATTTGCAAACTTTGTTTTCTCCCCTGAAGAATTTCCAAGACCACCAAATCATTTTCCAACCTCTTTTTAACACCTGAGCATCGCTCAAGCATAATTTCTTCAGTATTCCCTTCCCATGGAAGTTCATCACTGACATATGAAGGATATGTGGATGTTGGCGTGTAATATTTTGTTTCTTCATAACGTGGCCTCCTAAATCCACCTTAACCCTCTGCAGCAACATTTGAATCTTCGTGATATTCACTCTCATTATTTCTCCTCGCTCTAAATTGATTGCCTACACACACATTTGAAATAACTTCAATATTTAACCTCACATAAATTTAAATACAAAAAAAATCAACAAAAATAAAAAAAAATTAAGAAACTTACCATAAATATTCTCTTGTCCAGAGCTATTCATTGCATCCATAACACTGGTTTTAGTAGGTTCTGCAGTTGATCTATTTACAGACTCATTTGAAAATCTCCTCTGGTGAGATTGTTGGTGCTCACTCGAAGTCTCAGTTGAAGGAGTTCATGTTCTTCCTTCTTGAGAATGCCTAGAGAGTTTGCGAGGAATGTTTGGATAATCTCGTGTCTGCATCACTCCTCAATATCTATCCAAAATGCAGAGTTTATCAATAAAAATCCAAAGATGTACACAAGTTCAAGCAATTAAAAACGCAAAGATAAATCAAAGTTTTAAACAATCAAGCCACAAAGGTACTTGCTCATTATAAGGCACAAAGACTGGTCATTCAACCATGAATCAATAAACTAAAATATAAGTAAGGGGTCCATAGACAACATGGCAGATTCTTATGCTTCACTCGTCATCCATGCATAGAAAAGCAAGGCATTTGAATCTATAGGTATTTAAACACCAAAGTGACAACCGTCGATTCGGCTCATGGCCGACTGCTCAAGCATGGACTGATGACTAAAGGGATAAGGGATAGAAGACAAAACCACAATCTTTTCACAATAATCAATAAAAACCACACACAGAAGTCATTGAAATCAAAAGTTGGTTTCGCCAAGGGACTGTCCTTCCACTGAGAGGTTTATCATTCACAATCCACATCAAAGAAGAATATGCAAAGACTAAACATTCATCCATGAATCAATCAACTAAAAGATAAGTAAGGGGTCCATAGACAACATGGTATATTTTTATCCTCCACTCATCATCCATGCAAAGAAAAGAAGGGCATTTGAATCTATAGTTATTTAAACACCGAAGTGATGACCGTCGATTCGGCTCCTGGCCGACTGGTCAGGCATGGACTGATGACTAAAGGGATAAAGGACAAAATATAAAACTAGAATCTTTTCAGGATAATCAATATAACCCAGACATAGAAGTCATTGAAATCATAAGTTGGGTTCACCAAGGGACTATCATTTCACTGAGAGGTTTATCATTCACAATCCACATCAAAGAAGAAGACGCAAAGACTGGTCATTCAACCATGAATCAATGAACTAAAAGATAAGTAAGGGGTCCATAGACAACATGGAAGATTATTGTCCTGCACTCATCAACCATGCACATAAAATCAGGGCATTTGAATCTATAGGTCTTTAAACACCGAAGTGATGACCATCGATTCAGCTCCTGGATGACTGCTCAGGCATGGACTGATGACTAAAGGGATAAGGTATAATAGATAAAACCACAATCTTTTCACAATAATCAATAAAGCCCACACATAGAAGTTATTGAAATCAGAAGTTTGGTTCACCAAGGGACTATCATTCCACTGAGAGGTTTATCATTCACAATCAACCTCAAAGAAGAATATGCAAAGAATAAACATTCATCCATGGATCAATCAACTAAAATATAAGTAAGGGGTCCATAGACAACATTGCAAATTCTTATCCATCACTCATCATCCATGCATAGAAAAGCATGGCATTTGAATCTATAGGTCTTTAAACACTGAAGTGACGACCATCGATTCGGCTCTTGGTCAACTGCTCAGGCAAGGAATGATGACTAAAGGGATAAGAGATAGAAGATAAAACCACAATCTTTTCATAATAATCAACAAAACCCACACAAAGAAGTCATTGAAATTAGAAAGTTGGGTTCACCAAGGGAAAACAATTTTGAAAAACAACAAGCAAGTGGATTCATTAAAATTTCCCTATGGTTGGATCCACTAAAAAAACATATTAGAACATTTATTTAATATTCCTTAAAATTTCCCTATGGTTGGATCCACAAAGACCGTATATAATGTAATGCATTAGAATCCCCAAAATCAAGAGTTTAATCTTCATAAAATTATATCCCTCCATGTCCAAAACCTATTTTTACCTTGAAAACAATTGTAAATCATATGAATCTTATCTCTACGAAAAAATAAACCCCTTTTGAGACACTCATCAATTTTGTTTTATTATATATATGGATTTGAAGATTTGGGTTGTAGCATTTCTATATAATCATGGATAAATACTGAGAAAATTCAAAAGTGTTTATAATTTTTTATCTTATAATTAATATCATAAGTAACCTATCCTATCCTCATATAATTAGTTATTTCCCCATTAAGAGAATGGCTAAAACTAGGTACCTCATTTATAGGCACAAGAGACTACTAACATGAAAGAAAATTTGCTACCTATTGCTTAATGGGGGTTGGCATAAATATGTCAATTCTTGACTAAATCATTTGAGAATGGATAAGGATATCACTCTAAAGAGCATTGATATACCATTAAAAATACTATTAAATAGAAATTAAATGAAATATCAATTTACTTATGAAGATTTTTTGTTAACTAGAAGGTAGGGAAAAGACCACCAAAGTGGGAGACTAGTTCCTTTTTGAGCAGTTTACTACACAAGTAGGTCACTCATGTCTTACACAGAGATGTGACCAAGACTTGTGACAATATGTAGGACATGTGAAGCATAGGGGGAGATATACTTACCCATTATTATTAGGTCTCACTAGATGGTTTCAAGATGTGTTTTGTCAACCTAGTCCAAATATAAATGACTCGTGGTAATGAATATTTCTTGTACACTACGAAATTGTGTCAAAAAATATGATGCACTCAAGAAATAATTGTTCCATATATACAATATATTATTCTTTTTTAAGTACAATGCCATATTCACTCTTTGCAATTCAATTCCATCTTACTCGTGGTTGTTTATATTTGATAACAAAATGAATTCTACCTTTTTGCAAGATTTGTTTCATCTCTTTTCCTTTTCATTTAAAGAGCAACAATGCCACAATACTAGTAAATTACACCAACACACAAAATTTTGTAAATATCAACATCCCTAAAAAAAAGTAAATAAATTTGTATATACAACCAAAGATAAAAAATGATGGATAAATCCAAGGGATATAGGAAAGTGTCATAAGGTATCTACAAAACTAGTAAAAATAGAGCTTCAAATGGAACTTTATGCCTTACTAGTCAATGGAATGTATATGTTATTATGTGTTCAATGGTTAATCTAGCTATGTTCTTGTGTAAAAAATATTCAAAATAGATTCTTGAAATTAATATGGAAAGGTGAGACTTATAAACTATATGGATTTTAAACATTAACTAACAAAATAATTACTTTACAATGCAATAAAAATAGTAGAACAAAGAGCGGTGAGTGGACGGAGTTGGGGGTATATATATAGAGAGAGACAAATAGATTCTCTCTTGGTTACCAACAAATTTCCACTAGGTTAACAAATGAGTACTTTTTGTAGGTTACCAACCAAAATTTTGGTTAGAGGTTACACACAGATATGTGCTAGAATGAGATTGTTGTTACCTTTCTATCCCCAATAAAAACTTAACTCATGAAGAGTCCTAATCAATAGTCTTCTCATGAAAAGAAAAGATGTCAAAAGTGCAGTTTGGTCCTAGGTGGGGTAGATACAAAATTGTCCTCTTTGACACTTGAGCTGGACCCAATTAACATATCCAATTAAAAGTCACAACTTATTACTTGACTCACCCTTTGACTTGTATTTTGAGAAGTGATTTATTTTGTAAAACAATTTTCATTATCAATTACTAATCTTTATTGAAATATATCTTTGTAAATTTTTATATTAAAGTATATTTTCTCCACAAGTGAATGATGGAAACACAAATATGTGGAGATCAATCATGATATTAAAGGAATTTGAGTAGACAAATTAAACATTTCCTAAGAATCATAAGGAATCATGTAAGAAGTCAAATAGTCAATTGGGTCAGAGTGTGACTAAGTACGAAGTTTTGTTGGGAAGTTCCACTAGGAGAGAACTGACCTAATATGGAAGTAATGGATTTATTGAACTATGCATAATTGACTTGAAGATCACATTGATGGACAAATAATGGAAATAATGGATGCATGTTTCTAGAACATGTCAACAAAAACCTAAAAGGTTCTAAGAATGTTTATTGGTCAATTATTCATGTAGTATGGTCTATGAGTAGTTGAATGATTGATAACTAAGTTGATTGGGATTCTTGGTAGAATAGCACTCAACATTACCATGGAATAGATCGATCCTAATTGTTTCTTTAAGGGTGGATATATTAACCTCAATGAACTAACAAAATGTACAAGGGATTACAAGATCAAAAGCAACATGTGTATGGTGCATCTACAATAACTATTGAACCAATTTATTGTCATTACGAAGTGGGCATCAAATGACATGTAGAAGTTTAATTGATTGTTCAAGTGGCATGTAAAGAATAGGAAAAATTATAACTATCTCTTAGATATTGAGAGAGGGAGGTAGAAGTTTGAAGATTACAATTGAGAAAGGATGCAATTATAGGTGATTTTTGTGTTGAGATGGTATTTGACATGGGACATTTAAAAATTTAAATGTGTTCTCTATATGATATTATGTTTTGTTAAATGACAACTTGAAAGTTTGAAAAGAGAAGTTATGTCAGTGTAAGATTGAAATATCACTCAAGGGGATGTTTTGGCCTTCTTCTTTCTTGGCTTATTAGTAAATGAACATTCCATAAATGTAGAAAGCAATCAAATATGAAAAGGAATCCCCAGTCATGACATTGAATTCATTTCTATTCTTAGCTAGATGATTCGTTTAGCAGTTGGAGCAAGATCAATTATTGAATGATGCTTGATTCCTATTTTCATAATAGAAATATTATTCTTTTCTTGTTTAGGTGGTGCGGATTTCTCGAGCCCAAGGATGCATCAAAACCATCATTCAAGAAAATATTTTAGGGTCATTTTAGGCTAGAGATCACTAGATGATATTGAGTTTCCATTTTTTCTTCTCCAAAATGACCTCTATCCTAAGACTTATAGCTACATGATATTTTCAAGGTGTTTGGGCTTGAACGCACCATTGAAATTTATGTAATACAGGTAGGAACTACACCCATATTTGTATTATATGATGTCCACACTAGTTAAATTAAGAATCCATAGATGAGAATGTAAAGATAAAGATTTTGGATTTCAATTTATGTTGTCAACCTATAGGTCCTTATCCAAGGGGCGTGAATTCCCCAGAACCAAATGGGGGGAATGGATGAATAGATATAGGGGATTTCCCCCATTATCTCAGTGTTAACTATTACTCATGCTAGTTAATGGAATACAAAACTATTATTGAACCCAAGCTATAGTTCAGGTTGATGTTGTTTTTCTCTCCAAGGTCTAAAGGCCTTGGTTTATGGGTGGGATAAATAGTGGAAAATAAATCAATGTCACATCGGTAATCAAATTGTCATTGCTCACAAATCCCACCACTATGATAACCCACACCCTCAAGAGTAGAGCTAGATCAGGTAAATAAAATTGAGGGGAAGAAACTAGGGGCCTATGCAACCTTGGATTCATGTAAGGTGCTCTCCTTTAGCATCATTTGATGACTAATTATATGTAATTCCATCCCAAGGTAACTTCATCTAAGGATTCCCTTAGCGATGACTCATATGAAGTATCTGGGATGTATACTAGTTGGAAACATTCCTAGCCGAGAAAATCTTGGTATAGTAAGGAAGAAGGAAATTTACTACTTTTGGGGGAACACAATGTCTTTGTCTAACATAAGAGCATATTTGTAAATAAAAAGCTATACTTATCATGAACTATACTAAAATCACTACTAGGAGAAGCTTATGCTTGAGAAGCATCCACAACTCATGCTAACTACTATAGTTAATGAAGTAGTCCAAATTGCCGGTGAAAGTTGAAACTTCAAATGCTTCATACATGGAGAGATCTAACTTCAAATAATCACCAACTGTAACGACCTCCTCATTACAACAACAACTTGGATAACAGGTGCAATTTTTTTTTTGTTTAAGGTGTGTGTGCATGTGTACAAGGAACAAACACACTTGACTCTACGTCGCCACCCAACAACCAGCAAGGCGCAACCACGAAGATTACCACAAGAAGACCAGGGCACACATCAAGTAGCTGCAACAATGACGATCAAGGACATAACAAACACACTAGTACTGCAACAATAATGACCAAGGACATAAGGCGCACACAAGTACTACAACAATAACGATCACTGGGTTATGCACGGTACGAACGCAAGGAAGAATCCATAGTAGTGGATGGCACTATTTCTGCACAGGAAAGCAGGGTGTTTAATCTTAGTTCTCTGCTCTGGAGAGAGAAGTTCAGATAGGCTCCTGGACGACTGCTCAAGAAGAAACTAGTAATCTCCGTTAGGGGTGTCGTAAGAGTGGAACCCTGCCTTTAAAGGGACCGAGACTCTTGATACGGCACTGGATTCTTTACATGAAAAAAAATCACACACAGACATATCTACTAAGGTTACATGGAGGTGTCTATATCCCGCCCGACACAAGCAGACCAAGAAATAGAATGATCTCAACCCAGTACAATGACAACTAAAGACAACTACTCACTCTACGGACGGGCAAGTCCGTGGGACTCTAACCATGACCAATCAATGCTAAGACAAGGTATTTCATATGACTCAAGGCATTAATACTGGCCCAATACTCCATTTGAACTCCATTGGTAGATGAGATACCCCGTCCAACCATAACAGAATGTAAGTTCAAGTAATTGCAGATTCCCCAATTACAATCTTAGTAACTCAAGGCACTTGGTTCAAGATCCTTATATTTCTAATCATCAATAACTAAAGATTCAATCGTATTAAGATATGACCACAATGCCATTATTTTTCATAAAATACCTAACACAAAAATTGTACTTTAATTTATATTGACCTACATTACCCTTACATAATTCAACGATATAATACAAGACATTACTCCTTACACATCGCCATGACAATAAATTACAGTAAGGCGCCCAGGGCCATGACACAATGTTACCATAACCTTGCAAATTAGAAGGCAATCAACATTATATGTTTTCTAACCCTAACAGTACTTTATTTTTTACAAGATCGTTACTCTTACATGAATCAATAATATATTAAAATTGCATTACCCCCATAATGTGCGACCACTACCTAATACCCAAGGAGTTTCCTTCATGATTGAATACATAAGCAATTCCTTCCTTAATTGAAGATACCAACAATTCCTACTTTAATTGAATGTATAAATCAATTCTTTTTATATTGAATACATAATTAAGCGATTGCATGGTGGAAATAATGACATCAATTGGGTTACACTTATGAAATAAGCTATTGCTAAATAACATGCATAAACCAAGAATGAAGCAAATAAGCATTTGCATAACAAAGTTTTGTTTTTGTATAAAGCAATACTTTTTATATTGAATACATAAATACAGAATTAAGCATTTGCATGGTGGAAATAATGACATCGATTGGGTTACACATGAATTAAGCAATTGCTAAATAACATGCATAAACCAAGAACGAAGAAGATAAGCTATTGCATAATAACATTTTGTTTTTGGTATAAAATAATTCCTTTTCTATTGAATACGCATTAAGGTAATGGTGTGATGAAAATAATAATCATAAAAGGACTTAACCAATTCCTGCCATTCATGTCAGTATGATAAAGGAATCCATAATGGTAAAATAAAATAAGCCAGAATAAATTAAAATTAATGGAAAATGTAATGTCATCGAAATGCGACGAATTTCATGACAGGGTAAATTAAAAAGGCTTTCATTTCAGAACACAATCATTGCAAATAAACAATCGAGGAGAATCATAAGGATTCATCCAGAAGGGAACATGGGGAAGGATATCACACAGGTCAACCCATCCAACACAATGATAGCACAAGCACCCAGTTCGACTACCGTCCCATGTCTCGTCGAAAATAGAATAATAGAAAAAGGTGTTGAGCAAACTAAGAAGGAGGAACCCAAGAAAAACTGGATACAGATACATGGTATAAGAAATTCTTAGCGATCTTAAGGTAAACAAATTTAGTCATGAATTAGCATTCCTTCATTAACCTGGGTATCGGGTTCTATGCCATCCTCAACATTAAAAACTCAATAAGGGAATGGCGTGTATAAAGAGGCTCGTCAGGGTTAAGGAAGTGGTTGTGTGCAGTTAATCCCTCCAGGAGATCACGCTGACACCCCAATGCCACCTGCTCGATACAGACGCAGACTGACCATGCCCTGTTGGAAGAAGAGGTAAGGAGAGGCGTGGGTTTTCAGTCGGTGGGAGTTAAGGCAATACTCCAGTAGAACAATCACACTGGATTCTTGATACACAGAGTACATCACTCAAAGGTCAAGAAAAACACGCAGATAGAAACAAAAATCGAAGCATGCTACAACGCTGGGAATAAAAAAAAAAGAGCATAGGTTTAATAATACATAGGTCGCCTAACACCACCATGAATATTGTTGAAGGTTTGAAGAAATTTTCGATTGCAACGTACCATAGCACTGAGGAAAAAAAAAGGAAACACCCATAAACAAAATGCCCACCATAGCCAAGGACGGTATGCCTACAAAACGAACGGCCAATAAGTTACAATGAGATGACAGTGGTTTTGAATGAAAGATAGTGATATCTAAAACGAAATGCATCAACTTATAAACTCAGGAGTAAAACGAAGGCTCACGTGAATGTACAGGATACCATCACCAATTAGGAACACCTATTGGCCAGGAAAAACACCCTGGGGAAAAGGGTAAAACCCTCACTGCATTTTTAAACGCCCACAGTAGTTTCCCGCCCACACCAAAGGTAAAATAAAAACACCATGGCAAGGTAAAAACGCCAACAATAATATATAAATTTTCTTTTCTATCTATTATAACAGGGGTAAATAACTTCATTACAGAAACCCTTTAGCTAGCACACACGCAGATATGTATAGCCGCATTGCCGTGAATTCTTTTACCAAACGCAGAGAAGGGTTCATATACAACCTTAAGCATTCACATTAATCTTAAACGACAACCTACTTGCGTACCTGTGACTGACGGAGAATAACCTGAAGACGCAGTCCCGCACTTGAGCTCCAAGCCGCTCCCGCTCACCCACCGTTGAGACAACACTGGTACCTCCCAGACAAACACTAGGGGTACTCTTCTTCCCCCTCAGCCCCCTGAGCTGCAAAGGGGCCACACACAATCCAGACAGTAACCTAGATTCTCAGCTCGCCTCCAAGGCTGAGCTACCACTCTAACACAGCTGAGAAAATCCCCAACTCCTCACAAGCAATCAATCCAGTTTTCCATTTCGACAACATAACAATACCTAATGCCCCCCCCTGTTTCTCCCTTCCTCCCTTCTTTTTATGCCCCTCAAACCCTAAATAATAATAAATTTAAGTTTTTTTTTTTTAATGAAACCCTAAAAATTTCTCTCCTTTACAAGTGTCACTCATCCCTACCTTTCTCCATAAATTATTTTCTTTTTCTATAAATTAGAGATTATGGAATACACGTCAATTTGTTTATAATATATATATATATATTACTTTATTTTTCCTATTTACAAGCATGGTATTCATCATTTTAATTTATCATCATCCATCATTTTAATTTATCATTACCATATATATATATATATATATATATATATATATATATATATATATAGGTTACTAAGAGATTAAAGTGATGACAAACATGTATATGGGAAATGTAGATGTTTAACATAAAAGAGGAATAATGAGAAATTTAAGGTATGGATGGTGATTTAATAATGTGAAATGGACATGTAAATGGGAAATGGATACTGCAAGATTAAGGTGATGGGTGATAGTTTAATAATGTAGACAGGGATAAGGAGAGGATAATGGTCTTAGTTTTTTTTTTTTGGAAATTTCTTTATATTATACTACATAGGTGATGTCATTCTCCCACAAGTTAGGAACTAATTTCTTCTTGTAAAATTTTAAAACTATTAGATTTGCTTTAAATCTTACCCTCGTCATCGCCCCAAAATTTTTATGAAGACCAACTATTACTTAGGTGGGTTTTTGTTTAATTTGTTATTTTTATTCCAGGGTCTGCTCTTAGGGTTAGATTAAAAATTTTACCCTAAAATTTTTAGACTTAGTACTAGATTCTGAACTGGGCGTCACTGGGTTAGGGAAGTTGTTTAAGAATCTCTTAAGGCATTATTGTCTTAGGACTATTTAGGTTTTTTTCCTTCATCCACATCAATGTGACGTGCCCTTCAGGACGCATCACGTGCTCCAAGGGTGCCACTCGACTCATTCATATCCTTTACGCGACGTGCCCTTCAGGATGCACCACGTGCTCCAAGGGTGCCACTCGCTTCTTGTGTTTCTTTTGTGCGACGTGCCCTTCAGGATGCACCACGTGCTCCAAGGGTGCCACTCGCCAACTAGACTGATTGGTAGATATCTATAGCCCCTGGAGTCAACACTCCTTATAATCATCGTGAGTGACTGTCGCAGCCTACCCTCATGGCATCGTGGATCCTCTCGAACTAGGTAATCGTTAACCTACAGTTCGAGCCACGGTGGGAGTGCTAGTAGGCGGTGGCAGGGCTGCTGTGCACCCCTCTCCCTCAAACTCTCTACAAATCGTGTGTGGCCCCTTTACTCCATATGTGAGTCTGGTCGGCAAGCTATCATCGGCCTACATCATCAACAATCATGTCAGAAATGTCAACATCAAATCATCAAATCAATGAAACATCACAGTAAATATATCAACCGAAAATCACACTCCCTGACTCAGTCCGGAGTCCAAGGGGGTTCTACTGATGCCTCTGCATCCTCAAGGTCAAAAAACCATGCACACTCAATAAAACAGAGTCAGCAGCACCTGTGTCAATCAAAACTAGTAAAACATCATGTCGTTTGTCAATCGCATCATAATCAAGTATAAATGGTTTAACATCACAAAAGTCCAGATCACTTGCGAGCAAGTGTCCTAAAAAAATAAGTTTTCTTAGTGCGCCAGAGTGGGATGTTACATACACCCCCTCTTCGTCTAAACTTCATCCCGAAGTTTCTCAGTATAATGCTGAAATAAAAGTATCACAGTATCATAAGTACCACAGTAACATAATTCTATCTATCAAACAAAAATGGAAACTGCTGGCGCATATCATATGCGTCCTCCTAGGTCACCGAGTGCGGACTATAACTATCCCACTGGTCTTTGACCTGATCTACTGTTCGACGTCGTAACTGTCGAACACGATGATCTAAGATGCGGACCGGATCAGCCATGAGAGCTCCCTCGTCTGATACCTGCAAGGAACTCAGGTCAATCACGTGTGTAGGATCACTAATATAATGTCTCAAAACATATACATGAAAAACATCGTGCATACGCCTCAAAGAATCAGGCAAGGCTAGTCGATAAAAATTTAGTCGATAGGTGACGGGCCCCTTTCTCTCCACAATCTCGAAAGGTCCCACGAACCTAGGAGAGAGTTTAGCTCACTTTCCAACTTGATCAAAATCTTATGCGGTTTAACCCGCAAGAAGACTCGATCACCGACCTCGTAACTACGGTCGACTCGGTGCGCATCGACATAACTCTTCTCTCGATCCTGCGCTTCTTTAATCCTTTGTCTTATGGTTTGCATTTTCTCTTCCATTTCTTGGATCTCTTATGGTACCACCAAGAACCTATCCTCAAGCCGATCCCAACTCAAGGGTGTCCGACAAGGTCGCCCATAAAGGAACTCAAAAGGCACCATCTTAATGGTGCTCTGGTAACTATTGTTGTAAGTGAACTCTACTAGAGGCAAGAATTCCTCCCAATGTTTTTGTTGGTCCATCACGTACATGCACAACATGTCTTTCAAGGTTTGGTTCGTACGTTCTGTCTTTCCATCCATCTCTGGGTGATATGCAGTACTAAAGTTAAGTTGGGTTCCCCAGGCCTCTTGGAAACTCGTCCAAAATCGTCCAGTAAACACCGATCCTCGATCGGATATAATATTTTTAGGCACGCCATGCAGCCTCACAATCTCACTGATGAAAACTGTCGCTATGTCAGGTGCCTGATACGTCGTACGCACAGGAATAAAGTGAGAACTCTTCGCCAGAGTGTCTACTACTACAAAAATTGAGTCATGTCTCATTGTCGTCAGTGGCAGTCCAACAATAAAATTCAACGATATAACTTCTCATTTCGATTCCGGAATGGCATGTGGTTGAAGTAATCCCATCATGTGTCTATGTTCAGCCTTTACCTGCTGACACTCGAGACATCTAGCCATAAAGTTGACTATGTCGGCCTTCATTCCCTTCTAGAAGAATAAGTGTTTAAGGTCTACCCTCATCTTCGTAACCCCTGGGTGAGCCATGTAAACTGCTCTATGAGCCTCTCTCAGTATCAACATCCTCAACTCATCGCTTGGCGATACGTAAATCTGACTTCTAAACCTCAATAAACCGTTGCTATCAAATGAATATCCCTCATATCATGGTACCATCATTGTGTTTTGTCCAATAAAATCCTTGACGTCTTTGTACCAGTCATCATCACGTTGTAAGGTGAGAATCTTCTCACGTAGATTCGTCTGAAGAGGTAACACCGAAAAGATGCCTGGTCTCCGACTCAAAGCATCAGCTACTCTGTTCACAATTCTCTTTATGTAAGTAATCTCAAAGTCGTACTCGCTAAGCAATTCCGACCAACGTCGTTGTCGCGAGTTCAGGTCGCTTTGCATAAAAATGTGTTGTAGTCCACAATGATCAGTCTTTAATTCAAATTTTTTTCCAACAAGGTAGTGTCTCCAAACCTTCAAGGCATATACGATGGCTAGTAACTCCAAATCGTGCGTCGCGTAGTTCTCCTCATGCCTTCTCAGCTTCCTCAAAATGTAATCAATCACTCGTCCGTCCTGCATCAAGACTCCGCCTAAACCTTCCTTGGATGCGTCAGTACATACCAGGAAGTCTGCATCCATGTCAGGGACCTTTAGTATCGGCACTATTGTCAACAACTCTTTAAGCCTTCAAAATTCTTCCATGCATTTCTCAGTCCAAACAAACTTCTTGTTTTTCTTTTGCAATTCCGTGATCGGATTTGCTATCTTCGAAAATCCCTCGACAAACCGTCGATAGTATCCTGCTAAATCCATAAAACTATGCACTTGTGTGACATTCGTCGGTGCAGGCCATTCCATAATATCCTCAACCTTGGCTGGATCCATGAAGATACCTTCGTCGGAGATGACATGCCCTAAGTAGTGAATCCTCGATTGGCAAAAAGAGCATTTGGACAACTTCCCATACAATTTGTGTTCTCATAAACATTGTAGTACCAAGCGCAAGTGCTCGTCATGCTCCTCCGTCGTTCGAGAGTAGATCAAAATATCATCAATGAATACTTGGACGAACTTGTCCAAGTACTCGCGGAACACCCCGTTCATCAAACTCATGAATACCCCTGGGGCATTTTTCAGTCCAAAGGGAAAAACAGTAAACTCGTAATGTCCAAATTTCGTCTTAAAGGCAGTCTTAGGGATGTCATCCTCCTTGATCCATAATTGGTGATACCCGGATCGCAAATCAATCTTGGACAACACCATCACACCCTTCATTTGATCGAACAGATCATCAATTCTTGGTAAGGGATACTGATTCTTGATCGTAGCCTTGTTTAGTTGACAATAGTCAATGCAAAGCCTCCATGATCCATCCTTTCATATGAAAATAACTGGTGCACCCCATGGTGACACACTAGGACGTATCATTCCCCGGTCCAACAACTCCTTCAGTTGCATTTTCAACTCTTGCAACTCCGGGGCCGACATCCGACAAGGCGTTCTTGCTATCGGTTCGGTTCCCACTTTCAGGTCTATGGTAAACTCTAGTTCCCTTTCCAGCAGCATCCCAGGAAACTCCTCTGGAAATACGTCTGCAAACTCCTTCACCACCGGAAGGTGTTCTATACCTTCTGCTACTCCCTTCTCATTTAGCACGAGGATCACATAAAGTTTTCACCCCTTGCGCATACTCTTCCGTAACTGTAAGGAGGAGATGAACCGCAGGGAAACTCCTTGGTTCCTTCCTACAATCACACGTCTCTTTCCTTCGTCATCAACCAAGCTCAACCGTTTCGTCTTACAATTGAGTATCGCCTCATGCATTTCCAACCAATCCATACCGATCACGACGTCATAAGATCCTAATATCATGACATATGAGTTGACCCTCATGACAAACTCTCCCAGGTTAAGGGCACAGCCCATAACCTTTCCTCCAACCTTCTGTTTGGCTCCCGAAGCCATCTCCACGAAGCTAAACTCATCCTGTTTGACTGCCTTTACCTTAATCCTTTTTAGCGCTGCACCAGAAATGAAACTCTCAGTAGCACCTGGGTCTATCAAAATACTAAGGGTTTGGTCAGCGACAGTACCTGTCGTCTCAAGCACAGTCGACTAGTGCTCTGCCTAACGGTTATTCACCGCTGCATGAATCTAATGGGCCTTTCCCATATCTCCCACTGTAGTGGGTTTGGCTGATCTAGACACCCTGGTCCTCTCCACAGGACAGTCGCGCTGGTAGTGTGACTCCCCACATGTCCAACACCCCTTCTTTGGCCCAGTAGTCCTGGTACCCGAAGTAGAAGATGACTTCCCACCGGCCTGAAACCCTGGTCTGTTCTGCTGAACAAGCCTAAACTGCTACTGCTGCGGGTGACGCTACTGTTGGTGTTGTGGTCCTCGATAAGGTGTCCGCTGTTGAGGCGGCGGTCGTCGAGGTGTAGTGAACGTGGAGCCCCTCTGGAAGCAACGATATCCCGGCGTGCATCTCGCTGGTGTCTGGTGCTGCGGCATTCCAGATGAACCCTGCCCTGCGGGTCTCATTGGATTCCTGGTCTGACCCCCATTGATAATCTCCTCCTCAGCTATGAGGGCCTTTTGGACAGCATCGTGCAAGGTTTGAGGCATCAAGATCCTAACCTTTGAACGCAGGCTGTCGTTAAGGCCAAACATGAACCGGTTGACCTTGAGTTTCTCTGTGTTGAGGTCCAGAGCATACCAGAGCAGCTCCATGAAATGTGCCTTGTACTCAGGCACCGTAGGACCTACCTGTCGTAATGCATTGAATTCATTGAGCTGACGCTCAATGAATTCCTCTGCAAGGTACCTCTCTCGGAACCGTTCCTCAAACAGTTCCCATGACACGTCTTCAATGGCCATGTTCAGCTGCGGTAGGAGCGTCTTCCACCATAGAAGAGTGCTCCCCTTTAGTTGAAAGACCGTCATGCGGACCTTCATGTTGGAGGTATAATCGCGAAGTGAGAAGCACATCGCCATATTCTACAACCATGCCTCGGCGGCTGTGTCGTCCGGGGCACCAAAGAAATCGGGAAATTTTACCTTCTGGAGTTCATGGTGAATGCTACCTATAACAGCCGGTGCACGTGGCGGAACCTCAGGGGGTGTCGGCGCCCTGGCCTCGTCTCTGTCCAAATGAATGATCAGAGCCTCGAACATGTGCTGAAAGGATCTCATCATCCAAATAACATCAACAACTGCTATCTTCTCTTGTCCGAGAACCTGCTCGCCTCCCTATGGGTTAGACCCCTCAGGCGTGGATTTTGTTGGAGGCATCACGCCTCCTCCCCTAGCACCCCGTCATTTGCCTCCGCGGCGTCCTCTAACCATGATTACCATCATGCACACAATCAACTCGATCAACAACAGTATAATCAATCTAATCATGTCCACAAAAGCCATAGTGAATCCCAAGTCGCGGGTCGAACCTGGCTCTGATACCATATGTAACGACCTCCTCGTTACGACAACAACTTGGATAACAGGTGCAATTTTTGTTTTGTTTAAGGTGTGTGTGCACATGTACAAGGAACAAACACACTTGACTCTACGTCGCCACCCGACAACCAGCAAGGCGCAACCACGAAGATTACCACAAGAAGACCAGGGCACACTTCAAGTCGTTGCAACAATAACGATCAAGGACATAAGGCACACACTAGTACTGCAACAATAACGACCAAGGACATAAGGTGCACACAAGTACTGCAACAATAACGATCACTGGGTTATGCACAATACGAACGCAAGGAAGAATCCATAGTAGTGGATGGCACTATTTTTTCACAGGAAAGCAGGGCATTTAATCTTAGTTCTCTACTCCGAAGACAGAGAAGGTTAGATAGGCTCTTGGCCGATTGCTTAGGCAGAAACTAGTAATCTCCGTCAGGGGTGTTGCAAGAGTGGAACCCTGCCTTTAAAGGGACCGAGACCCTTTATACGACACTAGATTCTTTACATGAAAAAAAATCACACACAGACACATCTACTAAGGTTATATGGAGGTGTCTATATCCCACCCGACACAAGTAGACCAAGCAATAGAATGATCTCAACCCGGCATAATGAAAACTAAAGACAACCACTCACTCTACGGACGCGCAAGTTTGTGGGACTCTGACCATGACCAATCAATGTTAAGACAAGGTATTTCATACGACTCAAGGCATTAATACTGGCCCAATACTCCATTTGAACTCCATTGGTAGACGAGATACCCCGTCCAACCGTAACAGAATTTAAGTTTAAGTAATTGCAGATTCCCCAATTACAATCTTAGTAACTCAAGGTACTTGGTTCAAGGTCCTTATATTTGTAATCATCAATGACTAAAGATTCAATCGTATTAAGATAAGACCACAATGCCATTATTTTTCATAAAATACCTAACACAAAAATTGCACTTTAATTTATATTGACCTACATTACCCTTACATAATTCAACTATATAATACAAGACATTACTCCTTACACATCACCATGACAATAAATTACAGTAAGGCGCCCAGGGCCATGACACAATGTTACCATAACCTTGCAAATTAGAAGGCAATCAACATTATATGTTTTCTAACCCTAACAATACTTTATTTGTTACAAGATCATTACTCTTACATGAATCAATAATATATTAAAATTGCATTACCCCCATAATGTTCGACCACTACCTAATACCCAAGGAGTTTCCTTCATGATTGAATACATAAGCAATTCCTTCCTTAATTGAAGATACCAGCAATTCCTACTTTAATTGAATGTATAAATCAATTCTTTTTATATTGAATACATAATTAAGCGATTGCATGGTGGAAATAATGACATCAATTGGGTTACACTTATGAAATAAGCTATTGCTAAATAACATGCATAAACCAGGAATGAAGAAAATAAGCATTTGCATAACAACGTTTTGTTTTTGTATAAATTAATACTTTTTATATTGAATACATAAATACAGAATTAAGCATTTGCATGGTGGAAATAATGACATCGATTGGGTTACACATATGAATTAAGCAATTGCTAAATAACATGCATAAACCAAGAACGAAGCAGATAAGCTATTGCATAATAACATTTTGTTTTTGGTATAAAGCAATTCCTTTTCTATTGAATACGCATTAAGGAAATGGCGTGATGAAAATAATAATCATAAAAGGACTTAACCAATTCCTTCCATTCCTGTCAGTATGATAAAGGAATCCATAATGGTAAAATAAAATAAGCCAGAATAAATTAAAATTAATGGAAAACGTAATGTCATCGAAATGCGACGAATTTCATGACAGGGTAAATTAAAAAGGCTTTCATTTCAGAACACAATCATTGCAAATAAACAATCGATGAGAATCATAAGGATTCATCCAGAAGGGAACATGGGGAAGGATAGCCCACAGGTCAACCCATCCAACACAATGATAGCGTAAGAACCCAGTTCGACTACCGTCCCATGTCACGTCGAAAATAGAATAATAGAAAAAGGTGTTGAGAAAACTAAGAAGGAGGAACCCAAGAAAAACTAGATACAGATACATGGTATAGGAAATTGTTAGCGATCTTAAGGTAAACAGATTTAGTCACAAATTAGTATTCCTTCATTAACCTGGGTATCGGGGTCTGTGCCATCCTCAACATTAAAAAATTAATAAGGGAATGGCGTCTATAAAGAGGCTCGTCAGGGTTAAGGCAGTGGTTGTGTGCAGTCAATCCCTCCAGGAGATCACGCTGACACCCCAACGTCGCCTGCCTGATATGGACGCAGACTGACCACGTGCTGTCGGAAGAAGAGGTAAGGAGAGGCATGGGTTTTCAGTCGGTGGGAGTTAAGGAAATACTCCAGCAGAATAATCACACTGGATTCTTGATACACAGAGTACAACACTCAGAGGTCAAGCAAAACATGCAGAGAGAAACAAAAACCGAAGCATGCCACAGTGCTGGGAATACAAAAAAAATACGCAGAGGTTTAATAATACACAGGTCACCTAACACCACTGTGAATATTACTGAAGGTTTGAAGAAATTTTCAATTGCAACGTACTATAGCGCTGAGGAAAAAAAAAGGAAATTCCCATAAACAAAATGCCCACCGTAGACGAGGACGGTATGCCCACAAAACGAACGACCAGTAAGTTACAACGCGATGACAGTGGTTTTGAATGAAAGACAATGATATCTAAAACGAAATGCAACAACTTATAAACTCAGGAGTAAAACGAAGGCTCACGGGAATGTACAGGATACCAACACCAATTAGGAACGCCTACTGGCCAGGAAAAACACCCTAGCGAAAAGGGTAAAACCCTCACTACGTTTTTAAACGCCCACAGCAGTTTCTCGCCCACAACAAAGGTAAAATAAAAACACCATGGCAAGGTAAAAATGCCAGTAATAATATATAAATTTTCTTTTCTTATCTATTATAACAGGGGTAAATAACTTCATTACAGAAACCCTTTAGCTAGCACACATGCAGAGATGTATAGCCGCATTGCCACGAATTCTTTTACCAAACGCAGAGAAGGGTTCATATACAACCTTAAGAATTCACATTATTCTTAAACAACAACCTACTTGCGTACCTGTCACTGATGGAGAATAACCTGAAGACGCAGTCCCGCACTTGACCTCCAAGCCGCTCTTGTTCATCGACTGTTGAGACAAAACCGGTACCTCCCAGCCAAACGCTAGGGGTACTCTGCTTCCCCCTCAGCCCCCCAAGCCGCAAAGGGGCCACACACAATCCAGACAGTAACCTGGCTTCTCAGCTCGCCTCCAAGGCTGAGCTACCACTCTAACACAGCTGAGAAAATCCCCAACTCCTCACAAGCAGTCAGTCCAGTTTTCCATTTCGACAGCATAACAATACCTAATGGCCTCCCCTGTTTCTCTCTTCCTCCCTTCTTTTTATGCCCCTCAAACCCTAAATCATAATAAATTTAAGTTTTTGTTTTTTAATGAAACCCTAAAAATTTCTCTCCTTTACAAGTGTCACTCATCCCTACCTTTCTCCATAAATTATTTTCTTTTTCTATAAATTAGATATTATGGAATACACGTCAATTTGTTTATAATATGTATATATATATTACTTTATTTTTCCTATTTACAAGCATGGTATTCATCATTTTAATTTATCATCATCCATCATTTTAATTTATCATTACCATATATATATATATATATAGGTTAATAAGAGATTAAAGTAATGCCAAACATGTAAATGGGAAATGTAGATGTTTAACATAAAAGAGGAATAATGAGAAATTTAAGGTATGGATGGTGATTTAATAATGTGAAATGGACATGTAAATGGGAAATGGATACTCGAAGATTAAGGTGATGGGTGATAGTTTAATAATGTAGACAGGGATAAGGAGAGGATAATGGTCTTAGTTTTTTTTTTTTTGGAAATTTCTTTATGTTATACTACATAGGTGATGTCATTCTCCCACAAGTTAGGAACTAATTTCTTCTTGTAAAATTTTAAAACTATTAGATTTGCTTTAAATCTTACCCTCGTCATCGCCCAAAGAATTTTATGAAGACCAACTATTACATAGGTGGGTTTTTGTTTAATTTGTTATTCTTATTCCAGGGTCTGCTCTTAGGGTTAGACTAAAATTTTTACCCTAAAATTTTTAGACGTAGTACTAGATTCTGAACTGGGCATCACTGGGTTAGGGAACTTGTTTAAGAATCTCTTAAGGCGTTATTGTCTTAGGGATATTTAGGTTTGTTTCCTTCATCCACATCAATGCGACGTGCCCTTCAGGACGCACCATGTGCTCCAAGGGTGCCACTCGCCTCGTTCATATCCTTTACGCGACGTGCCCTTCAGGATGCACCACGTGCTCCAAGGGTGCCACTCGCTTCTTGTGTTTCTTTTGTGCGACGTGCCCTTCATGATGCACCACGTGCTCCAAGGGTGCCACTCGCCAACTGGACTGATTGGTAGACATCTATAACCCTTGGAGTCAACACTCCGCCAGGTGAACTTGTGGGAGACTAAGTGTTCTAAGGAATAAGGCCCCCGCCTTATTGCGCGCCCCTTAGAATCATCGTGAGCGACTGTCGCAGTATTCCCTCACGACATCATGGATCCTCTCGAACTAGGTAATCGTTAACCTACAGTTCGATCCACGACGGGAGTGCTAGTAGGCGGTGGCAGGGCTACTATCCACACCTCTCCCTCAACCTCTCTGCAAATCCTGTGTGGCCCCTTTACTCCATATGTGAGTCTAGTCGGCAAGCTATCGTCAGCCTGCATCATCAACAATTATGTCAGAAATGTCAACATCAAATCATCAAATCAGTGAAACATCACTGTAAATATATCAACCCAAAAGCACATTCCCTGACTCAGTCCGAAGTCCAAGGGGGTTCTACTGATGCCTCTGCATCCTCAAGGTCAAAAAACCCTGCACACTCAATAAAATAGAGTCGACAACACCTATGTCAATCAAAACTAGTAAAACATCATGTCATCTGTCAATTGCATCATAATCAAGTATAAATGGTTTAACATCACAAAAGTCCAGATCACTTGCGAGCAAGTGTCCTAAAAAAATAAGTTTTCTCAGTGTGCCAGAGCGGGATGTTACACCAACATATAGCTACCAATGCATGAGATCCTAATGCTCCATCTAAAAAAACTCTTTCCCAACAAATCCATCTCCAGATCCCAATGCTATAGTAGTTGTTGTTAAAGTGGTGCAATATACATCTCTCACTTCAAATGATCCTGAATATATATTGGCTTGAAATATTTAGTCTTCTGTTACTGTTCACTTTACTCGTTCCATACTTCGTTGGATTCATTTATATGAGAAATTGGTCATGCTATTGGAAACAAATACTATGAGAAAGTTATGGCACTTAGAGGAGGAAGTTACAGGTTATAAAATGTTTGAGGATCTAGGGATAGTGGTGAGAGGTAGCGATGAAATGCAGAAACAGAAGGTCATGACAAGTGTGATCTGACTTTCAGGTCAAACCAATTAATAAGCATTTAATACAGGATGTCATACCCATTAATAAGTGGAAGCATTGTAATGATAGTTATTTAACTTTGGTTTTTTAAATATTTTTTGGACTTTGATAAATGCTTCAAACATACAGTCTTCCACCAGGATATTAAATCTCATAATTATTCTCTAAGCCAATAAAAAGCTATAAATTAAAAACACAAATTGCAATAAAAATAAATAACTACTTTTAAAAAACCATGAAAAACATATACAAAATTAAATGCACACAGAAAAAGTCAAAAGTCTTCCACTAGGATATTAAATCTCATAATTATTCTCTAAGCCAATAAAAAACTATAAATTAAAAAAATTAAAAACACAATTTGCAATTAAAATAAATAACTATTTTTAAAAAACCATGAAAAACATATACAAAATTAAATGCACTCAGAAAAAGTCAAAACACGTGAAAACTATAATACTTGACCTAATCAGGATTAAAAATATATTAACGAAGCGTGATGTTATTTAAAGTCCAACAAAAATAAAATCTGTATAAATTTAGGTATAATCCCATTATTTTAAAAATGTATATAAAATTAAAATGAATATGATAATTGAGACAAATGCCAATGTATGTAATACATTTTACAAATTCACATATAATTAACAAATATTAATAATGTGACAATCTATAAAAAAAAAAAAATCTTATATAAATTTAGGTATAATCACATTGTTTTAAA
Organism: Picea engelmannii; assembly: GCA_009831015.1. Taxonomy (NCBI): domain Eukaryota; kingdom Viridiplantae; phylum Streptophyta; class Pinopsida; order Pinales; family Pinaceae; genus Picea; species Picea engelmannii. Next base: position 189,584 of record ML821429.1, read on the forward strand.
GATGTATATTAAATTAAAAAAAAAAACCAACATAAATAAAATCTTGTATAAATAATCACATTGGTTTAAACATGTATACACAATTAAAATGTACCAACATAAATAAAATCTTGTATAAATTTCAGTATAATAACATTGTTTTAAAAATGTATAAAAAAAATGTATATAATAGTTAAGACCAATGCCAATGTATGCAATCAATTTTACAAAGTTAAATATTATTAATATTTATATAATAATATAAAAATTTATAAAAAAAAACATCAGAGTACTTTTAAAAAATTTTCCTTAAACATCAACTTAAATGTAATTTTTGTAAAAATAATGTCAATATTTTCAGTATTTCATTTAAACAAATCACCAATGTCTTCATCTAACCCAATGTTTTCATGTTGTATATATACAACGATATCTACATTGGTTTTCCAAGCATATCAACATCAACCTCCACACGATTTTGAAAATTCGTTTGAATATGACATCATCATATTAACTTCAACAAGCTATTGAAAATTCATTTGAGTAAGACACCATCGCTTCATTGGTGCGAGTTGGACATGTCCATTGTTTGAACTATGATGACATATTAATGCAATTATGTAAGTGATAAAATTTGTTGAATGGATGTTAAAAAGGGTGTGGAAATTTCTCGAAGTTAAAAAGTTTACAAGATAAATTATTTTTTAGTTGAAATTATTTTTTAAATTTTATAGCAATTTTGTTAGAATTTATGGTGTCTTCTTTTTGGTTGAAATTATTTTTTTAATTTTATAGGAATTTTGTTGGAATTAAATTACTGATAGATGCTTGATTTCTGTTTTAGAAGTTAGCTAGATCTTGGTGAGGCCTTTACAATGACATGTGTATGTGATGGTTACTTCGTTTTTTGTTCCAGATAAATGTTTATGGAATATTCATTTATTAATAAGCCAAGAAAGCAGAACGCCAAAACATAGATAGTTCGTTTAGCTGTTGAAGCAAGAGCAACTGCTGATAGAAGCTTGATTTTTGTTTCAGAAGTTAGCTAGATCTTGGTGAGGCCTTTACTGTGGCATGGGTATTTAATGGCTACTTCGTTTGTTGTTCCAGAGCATAGTTTAGACCTGGGGAATGCCTTTGCATGGGTTATGTCAAATGGAAGCCAATGTAGATTCTTGTTAGTGCACCATCATTATTTATCAGCATGAATTGACTAATGCAGATAATGCTTACAATTATTTTAAGCTTTTATTAACACCAAAATGCTAGTTTCTGTGGTGGATGGTCTTTTAAAGGACCAGAACATGATAACCTCTATTAAAGTAGGATTTTCATGCAAGACATTTTGTCAATTGACCTCTGGTTGATAGGCTAATTTGAACAGGGCAATGTCGTGGTCACCCAACTACTTGGCCAGGGCTAGGCCCTCGTGGCCAATTCAAAGTCTAGTGGATTGTGACTTGGCAGCGAGGGCCTAGCCCTGTGGCCAGGCAATTGGCGTGCCCACAACATTGCCTTAACAGGAAGCCTAATTAATTAAATTTTAATTTAAAAAAATAAATTAAATTTGGCAGAAAACTAAAAGTAAAAGTAAAAGTAAAATTAAAATCAAACAAAAAGTAAAATAAAAATAAAAAACTAAAACTAAATCTAATTTGAACAGGGCAATGTCGTGGGCAGCCAACTATTTGGCCACGGCGCTAGGCCCTCGTGGCCAATACACAGTCCACTGGACTGTGACTTGGCCGCGAGGGCCTAGCCCTAGGGCTAGGCAGTTGGTGTGCCCACGACATTGCCCTACTCGACCTCCTAATTAATTAAATTTTAATTTAAAAAAACTAAATTAAATTTGGCAGAAAATGAAAAATAAAACTAAAATTAAAATTAAAATAAAACTAAAGATAAAATTATAATTAAAAATTAAAATAAAAAACTAAAACTAAATCTAATTCTAAAATACAAATAAAAATCTAAAATTAAAAACTAAAACGAAAACATGGAGAAATACCTGAAACTCGTCGACAGATCGCCAAAACGGCCTCTGCGCCAACACGACCACTGCACCCAAATTCTCACAAGACCTCTGTGCCAAAATATCACACCTCTGCACTCACGACCTCTGCGCCAAACACTCACAGACCTCGATGCTCACGACCTCTGGCCCAAAATCTCACACCTTTGCGCTCACATTCCTCACAAAGGCTCACAGACCTCACAAACGATCACAGACCTCTATGCTCACGACCTCGCAAACACTCATGGAAGCACACAGACACACTAAAACGCCAAAAAAAGTTTGAAAACCATTCGAAATCGATGTGAGGTTGATATATAAACATTCTTTCGGCCAAAACATTGTTCGGCGGGAATATCTTTCGGCCGAAAACATATGGTCGGATGGAAAGAATCCATCCAACTTAATTTTTACACACAAATTGAGGGTTTCGTCACTGTACCGTTTGATTTGACGTTCCACTTTTCGGCCGAAAACTAGTTCGGCCGAAAAATAATATTAGTTCGGCCAAAAAAATGTTTTTCGAAATTTTGGAGATCCGATTGCAACGAAAGTGTTACCCACCTTCGTGATTTCACCCAGATAACTTACTAAGTTGAACTAACTTATTTTTTCCTAGTGTTTCCCCTTTCTTTTAACGTTTCCTCTTTTTCCTAGTTTCCTAATTATTTTAGATTTCCCCTTTTTCCCTTTCTAATTAAACCTGTTATCCCCGATATCCAGGGATAACTAGGAGATCATGTCTCGAGGCCCACATGGTTCTAGACATGGAGTACCGAGAG